>PVJH01002283.1:0-173718 GCA_004026705.1 Nesogale talazaci
GGGACTGCGGCTCACTGGGATGGAGGTTCAATTCCAGCTCCACAGGAGCAAAGGCTGGGCCTCCTACTCCCACCACCAGAGGGCAGTGATGCCAAAAAAAAGATACACTGTACACGAAGGTAAATATTTGACATTTGATGCAAACTGTACCTTATGGGTCCAATTTGACTTACATACAAATTCAATTTATAGGAAAATTTAGGACCAAAACATAAATCAATCATAATCCAGGGTTGCCTGGACTAATACAATGGTTTTCCATCTGGGATGCCAAGTATTATACTTTCTCCAGATAGTCTCTGTATTGGAAAAAATATATCCATGAAGATCAAGGTCAAAAAAATTGCCAATTTACCTAAGTGAAAGAGATGTGAACTGTTTTGAGATTGTTTGGGGGGGAGTATTCAACTGATCAGATAGAGAGTAATAAACAGGGACCCTGGATAGCTAGCACTCTTATAAATGTCAAGAATGTGATTTATTTATAAGTTTGACATATAGAACAAAACAGGTTGCCAATAAATAGTTAGAGCAATAGTATTTTGGAGGGTATATTTATTCCCATAAAGCACTTGTGAAAGTAGTTTTCTAATCTCTTTTTTTGGGGGGGGCATCACTGCCCTCTGGTGGTGGGAGTAGGAGGCTCAGCCCCACTGCTGGAATTGAACCTCCATCCCATTGGGCTGCAGTCCCGCGCACAACCACTACGCCACCGGGGCTCAGCCCTCTGATCTCTTTTTTGTCCTTTAAAATTTTTTAATTTATTTAAAGATACTGAATTAGCTATTTAGATTCATAACAGATTAAGAGGTTGGAGTGATTTTATTTTTGTTCTTTCTCTACTTATATATGGTTGTACTTGCCATATGACCTCTCTGAGCATCATTTTTCTCACTCATAAATTTAAGAATTTAAATGACTATTGCTAGCTAAATAGAAATGAGCAAAAGGAAAAAAGTGACAGAGAAGGGTAAAATGGACTCTAAAACAAAAGGAAGGTGGAGGCACTTTCTCCCCATGCCTCCTCAGCATAAAGGAAGGTGAAAGGGCAGCTAAGACACATATCCTTATCAATGGAAGAGACAGAGATAGCGGAAAAGTGGATGGGGTTCACTACTTCCACGACTGACTTGAACCTCAGTTTGGTGTCTGGTGACAGGGCACAGCATGAATTTAGGCGCAGGAGGAGTACACTTACCAAAAAGGGCAGGTACACTACAAAAAAAAAAAAAAAAAGCAGCCAATAGCAAAAGATTCATCAGAAGCCAAACAATGGTGGGAGGTACCTAATTAGTATAAAAATATGACCTTGGATTAGCTAGGGGTCCATTCTTCCATGCCAAAGTACCTTAATAAACTCACTCATTCTATTAAAACTCTACCCCTTACTTGAATTCTTAACTATAAGCAGGACAAGAACCAGAAAGAAAAGTTCAAAACCTTTAGCGTCCTCCTGGCACTATTCTGAATATCTTTCTTGCTTGGAAATGTGGATGGATATATTATTCACAGAATTACCACAGAAGTTAGGGACTATATTCTGATGGAAATAATAGAATGTTTTCAACAGAGTTAGGAAGACTAGGAAGGGAAGATAAAATTTGGGATAAGGGAAAACAGGGAAACTGAAAAACATGTGCTCTAATTTTTTATTTATTCAAAATCTTTGTGATTTATATGCTATTAAGGCAATGGGAAGCAAAAAAGAATAAAGTTCTGAATGACAATTCAAACTCACCAGTCATTCCATAGAAGAAAAAGATGAAAACTCTTTGTGCCTATACAGAATTAAAACTTTGGAAACCTAGATAGGCTTGCTATGATTCAGAATCAATTTTATGACAGTGTAGTTAATATCATAGGGGTTATAGGAGAAATTAATTTCATACACTAGATACTAGCAGCATCTGAGAATGTATTAGAAATAAAACTCTCGGGCCTCATCTGTTGTTCAACTTATGAAACTAGCAACTCTGGGGATGAAGCCCAGAGATTAGTACTCACAAGCCCCTTCAGTGATTCTGATGCAGGATAAAGGTTGAAAACCACAGCCTCAAAAGCAGTCAGGCTCACTTTTCTCAAGGAGAGTTAGTTGGCTACTAAGATTCAGTTAGCAGCCCAATGCTTACCCAACAGCACCAGTAGGGCTCCTTTCCCACTCAAGTCCATCCTTTAGATGACAACCAGATTAATGTCTCCTTATGCAACTTTATTCTGGCTTTCTCTTTAGAAATTTCTTTTAGAATTATAGTTAGTTTAACTGAAAAACGCATTTCCTATTCATCCAGCCTTTCTCAATCAGTTCATCATCTAAGCAGTGAACACAGAAAAGTGATTTGAATAACCATTTTTTTCAGTCCTCCCAGTCATCGCATACAACTAATAGCAAATTATTTTTAAAATCTAGCAGTCATATGCAGGATGAATTTAGAGTGGGAAAAGACAAGATAGGGATTGATTTAGTTAGGACTTTGTTCTATCCTTCCTGCTCTTTAGAATGTGATTTATGAGAAGCCTCTCTATTTGGGGGTTTTTGCTTTTAGGTATTATGAACCACATTTCAAGGACCAGTTTTAAATGTTGCATGTACCATAACAACAGTGTGCTCATTTGTTGCATAAATATGTAATCTTTGGGCTGAGCCTCGGTGGTGTAGTGGTTGAGTGCAAGACTGCGGCCCACTGGCTTGGCGGTTCTAATCCAGCAGCAGACCACCAGAGGGAAGTGATGCCTAATATATATGTATATATGTGTGTGTGTGTATATATATATATATATATGTAGTCTTTTCCATAATTATCCTTACCTTTTTCCTTAACCATACGTATTATTTCTTTGGACTGTTTGTGTATATGATTGTTCCATAGTTTCTTTCCTACCTTCTAATTTTTAAAAATTCTGTTTAGTATAGATATAATAAAATGTAATTCAGTAGATGAGATGAGAAAATTTCAGCATCTTAAAGTTAGAAAACTGCATGTGGAAAGCATTGGTGGGATTATGTTTTTGTAAGTTCTTGATAAGCAATTTAATACTGTCCTACCTAGTTTTACAGACTGCTAAAAGAACAAGCAAATATGCCTTAGAAGAAGTAGAGCCAGAATGCTCCTTAGAAGCAAGACTTCATCTTATTTACTTTGTTATCAGGAGGGACCAGTCTCTGGAAAGGGCATCATTTTTGGTAAAGTAGAGGGACAGTGAAAAAGAGAAAGATCTTCAAGGAGATGTATTGGCACAGTGAATTCAACAGTGGGCTCAAACATAAAAATCTTCACAGAAAACAGACTGCTTATCTGTTTCTCTTGTAGAACACCTACTGAGTTCAACCCAACTTTTCAATGAGTAACTGAGTGCATTCACCACTCACCCATCAGGGTTCCTCTTCTTGTATTCCTGCCCCCCAGCCCATCTAGGTGCTCAGACCAAGAACCCTAGTGTCATTCTTGTCCTCCTCTCCCACTCTTACTTCCAGTCTTTCAGCAAATTCTGTGTGCTCTTATTTTCAAAGTACATCCATAATCAGCCAGCTGTACCTGCTAAACTAAGTCAGGTTTTATTCCTTATGTTGCTGTGAATTCTCCAGTGGCTTCTCTTTCACCAGGATTAAGAGCCTAGTGATTTACAGTAACTTTCATGATTTTTATAGTCTGCTCAGCCTATTGCTTCTCATGGCTTCATTTTCCACCACTTTCTTCATTTCCTACATTGTAAGAGCACTAGTTAACTTTCTGTTTCTTTACCACATAGGACATTTCTTTGCACTGAGTTATTTCTCTACTTGGAATACTCTTCCCACTAGATCTTTACTGAAATAACCACTAGCCCTTCACATGTTCACCTAAAATTTTTTATGATATCTCAATATTTTACAAGGGGGGGTTAAACTAGCCTGGATTCTCTAGAGAAGCAAAATAAAAGATGCTTCTATGAAATGACTCACAGTTGAAGTGTGTAAGACCAGCCAGGTTCTAATCGGTTGTTCAGGTAGATGTAAGCTAAAGGTTTCTTCCGTGCATGCCAGGGCCCTTTTCAGAAATAGTTTAGCTTCAGGCTAATGACACCAAAGGTGAAGCAGGAAGATCACAGATCGGAAAGAACAGAGACTCATGAATCCAAGTTGGTGGAAATGTGCCAGTGCCCCAAAGCTCTCAAGGTCCCAGTGGCCCATTAAAAACAAAATTTTTTCCAGCAGTGGCTCCACAGGAGCAAACGCTGGGCCTCTACTCCCACCACCAGAGGGCAGTGATGCCCTCCAAAAAACAAAAACAAAATTTTAATTTTTTAAGTCCCTCCATTTACTTTTTTCTTTCACTCTTTGTGCTTTTTTTATTGTGCTTATCAATTGATTAATAAAAGCCAGGCCCTACAGTGTTAAACAGTTTTGATTTTTGAGGTGATAGTGTTTTTTGTTTTACTTAACCAATACTTAAAAAAAAAAAACCCAAAACTCACATTCACTGCCCCTGGGTATGGACAGGGTTTCAGCCACGAGGAAGGTGAACTTGCAGAGGGAGCGTTCCAGTGTCTCTGTCCTACAAAAAGTCTTATCACACCAAGATGTCATCATGCTGTGACCCATTTGATAGGCTAACCCTGCCCCTACCCCTATCGAGGAATAGCTTCTTGACATAATCTCCATTTTTCCACGAACTTTTTGAAACCCTCTTACATCCCTTATTTTAAGTAGTACCTTACCCTACTGTATTATAGAATGTATTTTGTACCTCCTATGTCCCCCTTACCTAACAATACTGACATGTACTTGTTGGGTGCTGTAGAGTCATTCCTAACTCCTGTGGCCCCGTGTACAACAGAATGAACCGCTGCCAGGTTTTGTGCCATGCTCACGTGTTGTTTGGGCCCATGCTGCAGCCTCTGTGTCAGTCCATCTCTCTGAGGGCCTTCCTCTTTTTGCTGCCCCTCCACTTTACCCAGCATGGTGCCTTAGGCAGGCACTGATCTTTCCTGGTCACATGTCAAAAGTATGTGCGACAAGGTCTTGCCTTCTTTGCTTCTAAAAAGAATTCTAGCAGATTTGTTTGTTCTTTTGATAGTCCATTGTACTTTGGATATTCTTCAACAATACTGTAATTCACATGCATGACTTCTCCTGTCTTCCTTGTTTAACTTTCTGTCAAATTCTCACATGCTTATGAGGGGTCTGAAAATATTATGGCGGATCAGAAGCACCTTAGTGATCAAAGGGACATCTTTACTCTTTTTTTTTTTTTTTTTTTCTGTAGGCATCACTGCCGCTGGTGGCCGTGGGCACTACCCAGTGCTGCTGGATTTGAACTGCCAAGCCCGCGGGCCGCAGTCCCGCACTCAGCCACTTACGCCACCGGGGCTCAGCCCCATCTTTACTCTTTTATAACTGAAAAAGGTCTGTGCAGATTTACCCAACGCAATACATGATTTGATTTCTTGAATGCTTCCATGAGCATTGATTGAAGTTCAAGCTTTTCACATATAGTAGATCCTCAATATTTGTGGGAATTTTAATAATGTTCTATCTAGAAGAGTGTCCTTTACCCTAAAAACGATACTTTAATATTATTGTTTTATATTGGCTACCAATTGTTAATCCCTAACAATTTTTCTGTTTCTTCATTTTCTAAAAATGATAAATTCTGCGGTTGTATTTAAAATTGATGTTTTATTCATTGCAAAATAACTTCCCTGTGTATAATATATATATATATATATATATATATATATATATATATATATAAATAAATTGTAAGGAAAACTTCAACATCTTTTCAGATTTTCTAAAATGTGTTTGAATTATTTGCTGTTAATTGTGTTTCATAAGCCATAGTAAAAGTTTTTTGTTTTTTTTTTTGTGTGGGGGGGCTATCACTGCTCTCCAGTGGTGGGAGTAGGAGGCCCAGCCCCACTTTTGGAATTGAACCTCCGTCCCAGTGGGCCGCAGTCCCCCGCACAACCACTATGCCACTGGGCTCAGCCCAAGTTTTTTGTGTATTTTTAATAAAATTCTATATCATGATTTACTACTTTATACTGTAGTTTTAGAAGTATTCTCAAAGAAAGGTCAATACCTAGTTCTCCTTGAAAACGTGGATTGAAAATAGCTGTTCTTGTTTTGAATTCCCCCCTAAATTTCCGTGGGTATTCTTCCAATTGGTAGCTTGTTTACACTATTTTTTTGTAAAAAGTGTTTAATTTCCCAAAGTCCTATCATTTTATTTTTTCTTTTGCTGTTTGTGTTTGTGTTACTATACTAAGTAATTAGTTGGTGAAAGTCATGCCTTACAGTGTTATCCAGTTTCGATTTTTGAGAAAGTGATAGTTTTTTTATTTGTTTAATGTAATCAATACTTTAAAAACTCAAATTCACTGTCATCACACTCCTCGCAACAGCTATGGCTGGGTAGAACTGCCCTTGTAAGTTCCCTGTAAGTCTTTATTTTCTACGACAGTTTTATTGGCATATAGTTTACATGTCATAAAATTCAGTAGTTCAGTCACATCAAGAAGAGTTGTACAATCATCACCACATTCAGTTTCATACATTTCCTTCATTCTTTTTGTTGTTAGTCTCTCTCTTTTTTTTTGCAAATAAAGTGCTTTATTTACACCGAGCTTCCAGTCATATTCCTTGTGCTCCCGCGCTGGCCAGAGGAGCCCTGCGGGGGGCATGCATTCGCAGTGTGGAGGACCCAGGGCTGGTCAGCAACCAAGGGTCCTGAGTCAAGCAGCCAGGCCTGGAAGAAGGCACGAGGTCTGGGGCCTGCCTGTGGCCGGGAAGGCACTGCGAGAACAGTCAGCTCCAGGGACTCGGGCTGGCTTTTGCCAGCTGCAGCTGTGCTTGTTAGATAGCAGGGCCACTCTGCAGGAGAACGTGGGGTCTGTGGCAGGACCCAAGGGGGTTGTAATCATTTTATTGGGGGCTTGTACAACTCTTATCCCAGTCCATCCATCCATCCATCCATTGTGTCGAGCACATTCGTACATTTGTTGCCTTCATCATTCTCAAAATATTTGCTTTCCACTTGAGCCCCTCGTATCAGCTCCTCATTTTTTTCCCCTTCCTCCCTCCTGATAATTTATAAATCATTATCTTTTCATTTCTTTTTTGTTGTTGTTGCATCACTGCCCAGGTGGGAGTAGGAAGCCCACTCTTGCTCCTGGAAAGCTGCTGCTGGATTTGAACCGCCAACCCTGTGGGCCGCAGTCCTGCACACAACCACTGCGCCACGGGGCTCAGCCTGTCTCTTGTGTTTCACTCACTCTCGTACTCATCATTCGCTCCTCATTTTCCCCACCCTCCACGGTGCTCCAAGGAGTCGTCGATCCAGTCACTGTCTGTAGATTCACCCATCCTGGATTCCATGTACAGAAAGACACTAAAGACAAAAATAAAAACTGACAATAGCAAAGAAAACATTAAAACCTCAGTTAAAAGAAAGCGGAAAATATGAAAAACTAGAATAAATTTAAATGGCCCATAAAAGATAAGGTGCTAAATTTAAACTTAACTATATCTGCAACAGTCTACTTCCAATTCATTCTGCATGATAGCAAGGGTGTTCACATCCATGGTCTATGGTCCGAGGGCATGCACCAGGTATTTATTCCATATGTATTTCTCCTTCCCTTTTTTTCCACACGGAAATAGCTTTGTAATGGGTCAAAATGGACATCAAATGATAAGATATTCTATTTTACCCAATTGCACCAGCCTAATTGACTCAACAGTGCTCTCTCTCTGATAACAGGACTACACATACCCCTCAACTATGATCAAAGAGGATTCACCAAAGAACTAATCCATGGGTGGGTCATGCAAATGGATTTTTGGCTTTAATTTTCATCCATAACTTCCTGTAAATCAAGTGTTCACAATTTAAGCTCTGATACCATTTTTTTAAATTAATTTATTTTTTTGAGCATCACTGCCTTTCGTGGTCGTGGGCGCTACCCAGTGCTGCTCCTGAGAGCCGCCACTGGATTTGAACCGCGAAGCCCCTGGGCCGCAGCCCTGCAGTCAACCACTTACGCCCCCAGGGCTCAGCCCTACCTTTTTTTTTTTTAGATTTGAGTATTATTTATAATCCTTAGATCATACAGTCTGGTGTGCTTCTTCTATGGAGACTCAGTTGACATTTCACTTAGATGACTGCTTTGAAGACAAGCCCTTAAGACCCCAGGTTCTGTTCTTTCTGATACCCAGGCACCATCTAGTTTTCTTACTACACTTTGCTATTGTGCTTATATCTTCAGTGACCTCTTTATGAGAGTGAGCATCATGTAGGACCAAGTCATAATAATTGATTGTTCTTAGATTGAAGCTAGAATTAGTGCAAGCTCAAAATACATCCAAATCTCTCTGGTTTATATGTTTCTGGTTTACCTTAGAGACATCATTGTCATTTTATATAGAGAACATGATCAATTATCCCCCTGGGGCACTATTCCCACAACTATGGAGTGAATGCTGACTCATAGCAATCATTTAGACAGGGTAGAACTGTCTTTGAGAGTTTTCCAAGCCTGCCAGCCTTCATAGAAGTAGAAATTCTGATCCTTTTCCTGCAGAGTGTGCTGGTGCTTTTGAACTGCTGACCTTTTGATTAACAGCTCAATTTGTGACCACTAAGTATTGATAGTATCATTAGTTTAGCCAATGGTTTAAAATTTAAAAACTGTTGAGAAAAGGAATTTATTTCAATTCGTGGATTGTTGCATTGTCCAGATTAAACACTATATACTCAATGGGGTTGGTGATAGGGTAAATCATTCAGTAATATTCATTCACTACAGCAAAGCCATGCTTACCAGATTGATTAAAACATGTCATGATGAAACAAGGAGAACATTAAAATAATAAGTTTATGGTAGCTCCAGGCCACCATTCATTGGGTACTCTCATGACAAGAGGTTTGAACCCATGTCCAGTGTCCATCAGTTCTGTGCTATTGGGCCAGAACTGCTTATTCTCATAATAGGGGAGTTTCAGCCTTAAGTCCAATGACTAAAGACACGAGTTTGAGATAAAGTCCAATTCACTTAAGGTTTCCAAATATAGTCTTTCTGGTGTGATCTATGAAGGATTTTGTGTGCATCCAAAGAACCCAGTCCAAAGCCTCTAACCTGAATTTTCTATGAAGCTTCCTTGGTATTCTGGTAGCAGTGTCTTTGAGAGTGTAATTTTTTATGGGAGTAGAAAGTCCTGGCTTTCTCTCTCTGAGTGGCTGATGGTTTTAAACTGTTGACCTTGTGAATCGTAGCCTCTCATAACCACTAAGCTACTAAGACTCCTAACCAATATAACTACCCTAATTAGTATTGTTAGATTTTATGGAGGCACTTTGTTTTCTCACTCAGTTTTCATTGGGAACCCCAAGCGGGTAGTTCTACTTTGTTTGGTAGGGTCTCTATGAGTTTGAATCAATTGGAGAGCAATGAGTTGGGTTTCTTTTTAATGTTCCTTAGATGCAAGGTGGCACAATGCCCTAAGTCCAAGATCTTTATATCTCTTTTTAAGTTAAAAACTGGATGTATTCCTGGTTCTTCATTTCTTTATGGAGAATAAGGTGAATTAAAAGCATTAAGGGGGGCTGAGCCCCGGTGGCGTAGTGGTTGTGCGCGGGACTGCGGCCCACTGGGACGGAGGTTCAATTCCAGCAGTGGGCCTGGGCCTCCTGCTCTCACCACCGGAGAGCAGTGATGCCCAAAAAACAAACAAACAAACAAAATAAAAGTATTAAGGGAAATACTTTGGATACAGGCTCTTGTTGTAGATGGTTTCTGGTCTCAGACTGGAGTGTATGGCCTTAGTAATAGACAGTGACCATGAGCAAGTCTTAACCTTAATTATATTTTGTTGCTGTGGCAATAGATGTAGTCAATATCAATAATTTAAGATATATAAAATATATAGTTTCTTCCAGATGCATTTCAGGATTTGAATCTCACCATGAATAAGAATAATAGGGACTTTGCTGAGAAAACAACTCCTTTTATATGGCTTAATCCTATAATGGAGAGCATGGCATTTTTGTAACATTTAATTAAATGCATTTAATTAAAATGTATTCGGTAAGAAATTATATTTATATATTTTAAAATATATTTTGGTTGTTACATGTATTGATAACTATGAAAGTAAAGAATACAAACAAAAAAAATTTTTTTTCCAGAAGTTAAAAATTCCGGCATTATCGAGGTAAGACATCTGGTGGAGTTTGTAGAGTAGGAAGCAGAGGTTCAAAGATAACAATTCACACATAACTTTACCTATAAGAGTGATAAATTAGAACTCAATTAAATGTAAAACAATAGGGAAGGGTCCCAGTTATTTATGGATGATAGAGTTAAATATAAAAATGTTTATAATGAATATTTAATCAGATGAATACTCATGATGAAAGTACAGAAGAAAGGAGTGCAGACTTATTACGTATAGTATGATTCTGTTATGCAGTTTTAAAAAGATATATACACACACATAAACAAGAAAACACTAATGTTAAGAAGAGTCAATAGCTCTACACTTTGGGATTATAATGATCTTTTATATAAATACGTAGTCTATATGTTTTCCAGTTTTTGTATATAAATATGTTTAAGGAATCATGAATTATATTAGGAGATAATCCATCAAGGAGAAAAGATGATAAAGATGAAGCTTTTACTGGGTATAACAGTTACCTTTAGTGTCTAGACTCAAGGTAGAGCGTTCATGGAAGGAACAGGTATGAGAGTTCTCCCACATGAGGTCACTATTAACACTTTCTTGGACTAGCCATAGTTCCTGGATAGCAGAGAAGTGGCACTGACAGAACTCACTGAAGAACTGCTATCTGAAGGGCCAGAGGAAGCTGTACAATAGGAGGTTGCCCCTAGCTCCTCAGAGTTTCTGGGGTCGTTATATCCTGTCAAAAAATCCTTGGCATCAGAAAAGCCACCCACAGGGAAATGTTATTATACAGAATTCTCAGAAGTTCATTCATGGAGGGTTTTAACTTAGCTAGGGTCAGTTGCTCCTGGGGAATGTCACTTGCTGGTTGCTACGCGTTTCTTCTGAAGCCTCAGAAGAAGAGCACTGTGGAATTAAGAGAATCATTTTCTTCCCATAGTGTCCCTTCCACATTCTTTACTGGCAGAGTTTACCATCTGTTCATCAACTGAGGAAAGTTGTAACTTTTGGTAGAATAGACATTGAAGGATGGGTTTAGAGCTGAGAGAATATAAATTGACAGCCAGTACGAGAAATTGTGGGTGATCTATCTGAAGAGTGAATGATAAAATGATGGTTAAAACATTTACATAAACAACTTTTCCAGGAAGAATTAAAAGAGAATTACAGGATGGTAGTTAGTACGTCCGGTTGGGTAAGGGTAAATTTTGGGCTGCTAATCATAGCACAATTTGTTTAATTTGCATATTCCTCAGGACTAATGAAGCTTGTATACCTTTGCATGTATCCATTGGCTGTTTTATTTATTTTTTATTATTGTTTTAGTTAGTTTATTGGGTACTCATACAACTCTTATCAATCCATACATCCATTGTGTCAAGCACATTTGTACACGTGTTGCTATCATTTTCTCAAAACACTGTCTGTCTACTTTAGCCTTTGGTATCAGCTTCTTATTCTACCCCCCCACCCCGAACCCTTGATAATTTATAAATTGTTGTTTTTTTCATGACCTTATATTGTCCGATGTCTCCCTTCACCCACTTCCCTGTTGTCTATACCCCAGGGAGGAGGTTATATGTAGGTCCATGTAATTGGTTCCCCCTTTCTACCTCACCGTCCCTCTACTCTCCAGGTATCGTCACTCTCACCACTGGTACTGATGGGTTCCTTTGCCCTGGATTCCCTTGGTTTCCAGTTCCTGTCTGTACAAGTATACATCTTCTGGTCTAGCCGGATTTGTAAGGCAGAATTGGGATCATGATAGTGTGTATGTGTTGTGGGGCAGGGGTGGGGAGCAGTAAAGAACTAGAGGAAAATTGTATATTTCATTGTTGCTACACTGCACCCTGACTGCCTCATCTCCTTCCCCAGACCCCTCTGTAAGGGGATATTCAGTTGCCTATTGATGGGCTTTGGGTCTCCACTCCACCCTCCCTCTCATTTACATTGATATGATTTTGTGTTCTTTGATGTCTGATTCCATGAACACCTCACGATCATACAGACTGGTATGCTTCTTCCATGTGGGCTTTGTCGCTTCTCAGCTAAATGGTCGCTTGTTTATCTTCAGGCCTTTAAGATCCCAGCCACTGTATCTTTTGATAGTTGGGCACCGTCAGCTTTTTCACTACATTTGCCTATCCATCTGCTTGGTCTTCAGTGATCATGTTGGGAAGGAGAGCTTCATGGAAGGCCAGTTGAATAGAGCATATTGTTCTTGCATTGGAGGGAGTATTTGAGTGGAGGCGGCCCCCAGTGGCTCTTTTATGAAATCTTTTGACCATTATTCTATTGGGTTGACCCGTCTGCTCCCCGCCCCCTGTTTTTTTCTTTTAAGTTGCTTTGTAAGAATTCTTTGTATGATCTGGATATGCCTCTTATTAGATAGTATATAGCAGATATTGTCTCCCACCTGTGATTTGCTCTAGTACTCTACATAGTGTCTTTTGACGAATAAGAATTTAATTTATAGAATCCAATTTGGGTGATAAGAACCGGCTATTGGGCCGAGTGGATGGAAGACACTGATTAGCCAGCTGTAGAGCTCCTACCCCTCTCAGATCCCTTGGAACTGAGCCAGCCGCGCATAAGCCAGGTGCTGATTGTGATAAGGGGGTGGTCTCAACAAAAGAGATGGGATTGCCCATATCACAGAAGGTGGAGTGATTATTGGGTAAATGAAAATATATTGGGACAAAAAATATTGGAAAGGGAGATATTTGAAGTGTTGTGATCTTTAATAGAGTCTAGGGGTTATCTTTTTTGTAAAATCACTTAAAAGCAGTTAAAGTTTTTTTTTTTCAGAATTAGGCTTTTATTAATTTTTATTCTTAATTTGTTGTCAGTACTATCACAATGGATCAAGATATTTCCTTTAAGTTTGTAGCTCTTCTTATTCTATCCAGCAATACATTTTTTTTCAAAGGGGGGGGTTAAGTGAGAAATGCCTTTCATTATTAAAACAATTTGTGGTAAGGTGTTTGGGGAAAGCATTACTCCAAAATAGAAATTATTCATCACAAGAAGTTATTTTTGAAAACATGGCAATGGACCAACGTGTTTGCCAAACTATTTTTTTAATGTTTGACTTTAAGTATAGAGCTTTAGAAATGATACCTTTAATCTTATAATACAATTGGATGATAGATTTGCTCTTTCCCCAAATCTTTTATAATAGCATCCCTACCCTGTTTCTTCAATTGAATCAGTGGGATAGTATTGAAGCACAGAAAAAAAATAAAAGATTTACATTTTCTTAACCAGTTTCCTCAGGTTGAAGGCTATAGCTATTTAGCAGTGGGGTTACCATGAGGGTACTTTAGGGCGAGAGACCACACTCCAGTATAATCTATTAAAAGAGACACATAATCTAGATGGGGGATCCTGTTGACCCAAGGTTAAAATAGCATCCAAGGGTTTGTTGAGATACAAACCTTTGTGTGTTTTTGGGCCTCACTGCCCTCTGGTGAGATACAAATCTTTGTAATAGGAATGGGAGGGCAAAGGAAACGGTTACAAAAGCATGATTGGTGGCAGATCAATCCATCACAGTTACAGGTGGGACTACAGAAGCAGGAATAAGTCTGCTTGGGATACACACTCTGTTAAATACAAGGATCTACAATATTGATCCAGGGCCTTTGGACCAAGGCAGTTAGGGCGAGACTGATAGGGTGTGATCCGACTTGTTCTCATGAACTGTGCTGATGTAGTTGTTAGACTACTAGGTCTACAGTTCAAAACCATCCACTTTTCCATGGCAGACGGATGGGACTTTCTACTCCAGTGGTTCTCGGCCCTTCTAATGCCATGACCTTTTAATACAGTTCCTCGTTTTGTGATGATCCCCCAGCCATAAAATTATTTTCGTTGGTACTTCATCACTGTAAGTTTGCTACTGTTAGGAATCAGACAACCCGTGAAAGGGTGGTAGATCCCCAAAGGGCTTGGGAGTCACCGATTGAGAACCACTCTTCTACTCCCTAGAGAATTTTGGAAACCTCCAGGGACAGATCTACCTTGTCTTATCAGCTTGCTATCAATTGGAATCTACTTGATGGCAAAAAGTTTTGAGTTAGTACTGTCCCCAGTACCATGACCACCATCAAAGACGTACCCAGGTAAGCTGGTAAAAGAGAGACTGCCTCTCCTTGGCCTGGCTTGGGAGGGATGGAGTTATTCTACTTTCCAAGACAGTCTGCTTGAGGGCATTATTATCTATGTCTTAGATTGGTGATCAGAAAGAATTCAATGGAGGCTTAATTTATATGGGTTCTTTCCAAAATGATTTTGGGTAATCACTGTCATCCTTAGCCTTTTGCAAACCTGGGTGCTTAACTCTTAATACACAGGTAAGTCTGTGTCTCTGAAAGCTTTCACTTAAATTGTAAAAAGGGAGGAGAACCCAATAGAAAAATAAGCATCTATGTATGATTCTGTGATTTTTCTCTTTAAGTTCGTTAAAAAAAAAAAAAGAACTGGATTTGAAAAAGCCTCCATTATTTTTCACCTTGCTGATATATTGTGATTTCTTAAGTTTCAGTATCTGAATTTAGGAACAAATAAATATATGTTTGATTTTGAAAACTCTGTAATGAAAACCCTTTACCTACTGTTTTGTGGGAATCTATAGCCCTGATGTAAGGAGCTCTGGTGGCAGAGTGGCCAAGTGCTTGTCTGCTAACTGAAAGATTAGTGATTTGAACCAGCTCTGTGGGAAAAAAGACTTGGTGATCTGTACCTGAAAGATAATAGCAGGAAGCACGGTGGGCCAGATCTACTTTGCCATATACAGTCACTGTAATTTGGAATTAACTTGATGGCAAGCAATAGCCCTAGTGATGGCAAACAAAAACTAGCCTTACTATTCTAGAAAAGAGACTTGATTCAACAGTACTGTCCAAGGTGTTACCTAACAATTTAAAACATATTGATTACTTGGCATTGTGTCTTCACCCTTCCTCATGATGGAAAGCATTCAACTATCTTTTCTTGCCTCACTATTCACAACAAAGAACCTCTAGTCATTTTTTAGGTACTCATTGTAAACCTTGAAGAGTGAGGCAGAAAGACATCTGAAGTAACTTTGAGTCATGACAAAGAGACTGAAACAAAATAGAATTGAGGTAGGAGATGATCCTGATGATTGGAAATAATTCAGGTCACAGGAAATACTTCTGAATTTACTTATTTATTCTAACTTTGATTCTTGTTTTTTGTTTACAGTCTTAGAGGAAACTAAGAAAAATGCTATTTAGCCATTTTTAAATATACAGTTCAGTGAAAGTAATTATATTCACTTACTGTGCAATCCCTTCTTGTTAAAAAACGGTTATCATTTCAAGCAGAAACTTTGTACCATGTAATAATTATTCATTTTCCTCTCTCCCTAGCTCCGAATAGCCAATAATAAATGTTTGTCTCTTTGCATTTGCCTTTGAGTGGACTCATAGTATTTATTTTTTGTACCTGACTCATTTAGCTAAATGTTTATCCGTATTATAGCATGTATCAGAACTCAATTTCTCTGTAGACATAAATAGTACTCCATTTTATGTATACACCACATTTTATTTGTCCATTCTTGTGTGCATGGTGACTTAGATTATTACCAACTTGTGCTCATTGTGAATAATACTGCAATGAATATTTGTAAAAAATTATCTGCTTGATTTCTTCCTTTTAATTTTTTGGGTATACTCTTTGGAATGGAATGAATAGATCATAAGGTTATTCTGTGTTTAAGTCTTTGAAAACCATTGCCATAGCATGAATTAACTATATAAAGAAATGACTTGGGAAACTGTAGGACCTGCAGATCCCCAAACCTGTGGGTTAGGGTGCAGACTCAAGATCTCTGCTGGCTCACATAATGGTATGACTGACAAAACCCTAATCTGAAAGTTAGGCAGTAGGCTGGAGGCCTCTGTTGTGAGGGTCAGCAAGTCCAAACTCTTCAGGTCAAAGCAGAAGCTTAGAGACTTCTATGTATTTGCTTATAAATGGATTCATGGTAATACCTCCCCCAAGTGGGAGATCAGGTGACAGGAAGAATACAGGTCAAGAGAAGAGAGAGGGAAAAAGAGAGAAGACATACCCCAAAGAGACTCTCTTGTCAATTGGTTGGCTACTTAGATTACAAAATGAAAGGTGATTACTTAATATCGGTCAAATCATTGAGGTTCATAGCCTACTCAAGTTGACATACAACACTAATCACAGCTTCCAAAATGTATTCACAGTGGCTATACCATTTTTCTTTCTCATCATCAATGAATGAGGGTTCCATTTTCTCCACATTCCTACCTAAACCTGTTATTTTTTAAATGTAGTTTTTTATTTTATTTTATTTTAATGTAGTTTTTTATTTGCATTCCCTTAATGAACTTCGCAAGAGGGGCGGTGGTGCTATGGTTAGGCACACTTCTGTTAGCTGAAAAAGTGTGAGATTCCAATCCATAGTGACTTGGTGGTAGAAAAAACATGGTGATTTGCTCTGGTAAAGATTTCTATATAGCCTGCGAAACCCTACTTTGTCATACAGTATCCCAAGAGCTGAAATTGACTTCACAGCACACAACAATGACTGATGACTTTGAGCATATTTTTATATCCTTATTTTCTCTCATTCTCCTAAAAATACATATATGTACAGAAACTTTTAAATTTGATCAAGTGATGTATCTCTGTGGCTTGTATTTTTGGCATATGTAAGTATGCACTGTCAAAACTAAAAACAAAGATCTTTAAAATGTACTTATGTTTCTTTAGAGTTTTATGACTTTTGATTTTACATTTAGGTCATTGATTAGTGTGAATTTTAGCACGTGAGTAGATTTGTGTAATCATTTTCAAAATCAGGATACAAAACATATCCATCACTATAAAAATCCTGTTTTTTCTCTTCCTAGTCAAGCTCTCTTCTTACCTATAACCCCTGACCAGCCATTAATTTGCTTCCGTCAGGATTGTTTTATCTTTTTGAGAGTTGAGTGAGTGAGTGAGAACGAGAAAGAATAAATATGAGATGATGCAGTATATAACCTTTTGAACTGGCTTGTGTGACTCAGCATAATACGTTTGAGATTCATAAATTTAGTATGTCCTTTGTTGGATATGTAATTTGTTAATATTTTCTCTCAATGTGTAGCTTGTCTTTTCACTTTTAAAACAACAGTGCTGGCTGAGCCCTGGTGGCAGAGTGCTTGTGCACGGGACTGCGGCCCACTGGGATGGAGGAGCAAAGGCTGGGCCTCCTACTCCCACCACCTGAGGGCAGTGATGCCCCTCCCCCCCAAAATAAACAATAGTGCTTATTGTAGATAAAAAGTTTTTAATTATGGTGCAGTCTAAGTTTCCTTTCCTCTTTTATAGAATAGTAATATAATATTGTAGTTTAATGTTAATTATTTAAAACCTTAAGTTATTAAGATTACCTCTTTACTTTTTTCCTAAAGTTTTATAGTTTTAAGTTTAACTTTTAGACTTTTCCTCCAATTTTAATATAGATAGGACATTTAGGTTAAAATTCATTTTTGCTTATTCACATCCAGTTGTCCATCACAATTGGTTGAAAAGACTATTTCTTGTCTGTTTAATTACCGTGTACTTCGTCAAAAAACCATTCACTATACTTGGGTAGATCCATTTCTAGACCTTTTTCCATTAGTCCTTGTGTCTGTTTGTCATTACCAGTTGACTACTACTCCTTCAGAGTAATTTTCATAGTTGTGTGTTTCTTCCAACTTTATTCTTCTTTTTAAAAAATAGCAGCAACAAAATACTTGACTTGGTTATTCTAGTTCTGTTTCCTTTCTATATAAATTTTAGAATCAGCCCATCCATTTCTATGAAAATTTGTTAGGATTATAATTGTAATATGATGAAATCCATAGATAAGTTTAGAGAGAATTGATAACCTTTACTATGTTTAGCCTAAAATTTTTTTAACTGTAATATCTTCATAGGGATGACTATGTTACATCCCTGTTGCAAGACTAGGATACTGTGAGAAAAGAAATAGAGGACAAAAAAGAGCCATGGAAATTACAGTACAGTTGCTGGATTTTAAGTTTCATAGAAAGGGTAGAAGGTGAAGCTAAGGAAATCTCAAAGTAGATTTAAAAGACAATGAGATATAAAATGATAGAAAGATGGAAAATTAGAGGACTTAGCTAAGAATTTATTATCCAAATAATAGGAGCATCATAAAGGTAGAACAAAGAAATGAGCGGCAGTAATTATAGGAGACAATGCCCTAGGATTGATTGTGAACAAGGATTCTACAAAATGGAGAAGTCAATTTTAAAGTGAACCACACCATTTTACACATTTATTACTGAACGTTTTGGAATATGTAAATTCAGAGGAAGATAAAGAGAACATCCTGAAGAATTCCAGGAAGACCTTCTCTCACCTTAACAAGTGATATAAAATAAAATTTAAGATACAATAGTAAAATGTAAGCTAAAGATTATAGGATATTTCCCCACCTATTGTCAGCAGCCTTCCATCTATAAAGTGGGAGGGTAGAAAAAAGAAAAGGACCCCACCCAAATATCTTCTATTCTCTATCAGTAGGCCATTAGAGAATGTGCTGTAGTAAAATGAGGAGTAATCCAAGAAAGAGGAAAGTGTGGGCCAAGACAGTGAAGCACAACCAGCACAACAGCTGTGCTGTAGACCCAGAACACCCAGATTTGTACAGAATGGAGCTTTTGGAGTAAAGAGATGGGGTGGGGATTTGACAGTTTATTTGATTTGGTTAAACATAAGAACAAATGACATTAAGCTATGATAAACTTGGTGGAACATAAAAAAATACTTATATAGAAAAGTATATAAAGTGCAAAAAAAAAGATTAATGACAAGAAAGCCGAAGTTGTATAAGAAAGATAGCTCCTTTTGGTATGGAGAGGATTATTTTCTCATTTGGAATCCTATTTACAATGAAAAAGATTTAGCATCTTACTCAGCCAATTGACCACAGATACCATTGTTCAAAGGTAGCTTAATCCATTGGTTCAACAACATTATCAAGGACTAAGATTTGTTTCATATTTCTCTTCTTCCACTCCCAGCCTTTTTCTTTCTTTCTCCGTAGACAAGACTCAGGCACAGAAGAAATTACCTGCTACTGTGGGTTTCCTTTTATGATTCAGGAACTTTGCCTTTGCTACTTGCCAAGTTCCCTAAGTGCTTCATGTCCAACATCATATTTCCTGAATAATGAGAATTATTGCTACAGACATTACTGTTAACACTGATGACTTTTTAATCAAAGGTAGGGGAAAAAACTAAGGAATCATTATAGTAATCTAGGTCAGAAAGGATGCGGGTTCATAACTAATATAGCAGAAATGAAGATTTATAGTACTTGGTAGATGATTGTCTTAAAGATTGAGTACTTAATGTTGCCATATGTTTCCGACAGGTTTGAAATAGTTAGATTTTCTGTTTCAGATCAAGAATTGGTGCTAGCTCCTGGATTACTGGGATTGTTATGTATTTCTCAAATGTATTTGCCTATAAGCAGTTTTAAACTGTACCGATCGGCACTACTTATGTTACAAAAAAGAGAAAGCAACCAAGGACAAGAAGCAAGAATCCCAAACAAAACAAAGACACAGCTGTCGTTTCTAATCTTAAGGAATCTAATTTTGTTTTTTCAGATTAGGGAAAACATGTAAAAATCAGTAGTATTAAAAGACTATTTATGGCAAAATTCTAATATAGAATCCACGATTGCAAACGATGTTAACATCTTAATAGGGGGTGCCTTTTTATTGTAATTATACTCTGAAGGATCTTAATTAGGCAAATTTCCATTTTTCACGCATAAACTCAAATACCACTACACTTACTGCATATGCTTTTTGTAAACCCAGTCATATTCTTTGGGTTCCTTCTTCATGTAAGTGGTGTTTCTCAGTGGTGGTCATAATGGGTCCTTGACAGTAATAGAAGAGCAGAGATATCCTTGTCGTGTGTTCCCCACCGCCACTGAGTTTATTCTGACTGAAATGTACCCTGTAGGACAGAATAGAATTGCCCCTTTGAGTTTCAGAGGGCTTGGTGGGTATGAACTGAAGACCTTGCAATTAGCAACCCCACATGTAGCCCACTTTGATACCAGGGCACCTTCATATGCCTTAATAATCATGTATGAACGGAACACTTACTGAGTATACTCCCTCAATGCCATTACATGATAAAAAAAAGTAAGGCAAAAGGGTAAATCTACAAAGTTAAAAAGAGCAAGCGTGAAGAAAACAGCAGAAGAAAAGCTTTAAGAGAGCTTTGGAAGAAGATGATCAGTGGTAGAACCATTTTAGCTCTATATCTGCTTTAGAAACGACCAAGTCTGATGTCCAGGAGCAGAGAGTTATAGTCTTTCACAAGGAAGTCAAAAGGAGCCCTGCTAACTCCCTGGGGCAAATGTGAGGTTTCTAACCCCAAACAAAGGTCACAATTTCAAACCCACCAGGCACTTTATGGGAGTAAAATGAGGTTGTCCTCATGTAGATTTAGAATCTTGGAAGTTCTCAGGGTCAATTCGGCTCTGTCCTACACGTCAGCAATTGCCAGTGGTAGTGAGTTTGTGTTTTGTTTTGTTTTGTTTTATGATAGGTCAGTGAATTGAAATAATGAATAATATAAACAACCACGTTATCCTTTGCTTTTTAGTTTTTATCAGTTTGTAAACCTCCTGTTTAGTTTCTGGATATTGAAATTGTGCTATGTGATTTGAGGAAGAAATCATGCTTCAGTTTGTGCCTACATGAATACCCATTTATTTTAGCACCACTCAGTAATGAAAGTACATCACTCTCTCTGTTGGATTGTTTTGACACCATCTTTGTTTTTGTTTTTTTTTAATAAATCACTTTATTTGGAACTCTTACAGCTCTTATAACAATCCATACATTAATTGTATCAAGCAGATTTTCACATATGTTGCCATCATAATTTCCAAAACATTTTCTTTTTACTTGAATCCTTGGTATCAGCACCTCTTTTTTTCTCCCTCCCCCACCCTCCCACTCTCGTGAACCATTGGTAATTTAAAAATTATTTTTATTTTCATTTTTCACACTGCCTGATGGCCCTTCACCCATGTTTCTGCTGTTCTTGCCCCTGGCAGGGGTTATTGTATATCGATCATTGCTGTAGGTACTCCTTCCCTCCGCCCCACATTCCCCCTGTTCTCATGGTATCACCACTCTCAATATTGGTCCCGAGAGGTTTATTATCTACCTTGGTTTCTGTGTTTTGAGACCTTTTATCTGTAGCAGTGTACATGCTCTCGTTTAGCCAGATTTGTAAGGTAGAACTGAGGTCATGATAGTGTGTGGAAGGGAGCATTACAGAACTAGAGGAAGGTTGTGTTTCATCAGTGCTGTACTGCACCCAGGTTGGCTCATCTTTCCTTGTGACCCTTCTGTGAGGGGATATCCAATTGTCTACACATGGACCTTGGGTTTCCATTCCCACCCTCCTCATTCCATCAAAATGGTTTGTTTTGGGTCTTTGGATGCCTGGTATCTGAACCCATCAACACCTTGTGATCACACGGGTTGGTGTACTTCTTCCATGGGAGCTTTGTGGCTTCCCTGCTAGATGGCTGCTTGTTTAGCTTCTGGCCTTTAAGACCACAGATACTATATCATGTAATAGCCAGGCACCATCAGTTTTTGTCACCACATTTGCTTATGTACCCATTTTGTCTTCAGGGATCTTGTTGAAAGGTGAGCATTGCAGAATGCCAGGTTATTAGAACAAAGTGTTCTTGCATTGAGGGAGGGCTTGTGTAAAGGCCCAATGTCCATCTGTTAACTTCATATTTAACCTATAAATATATGTACATAGATATATTCCTATCATTATATATCAATATATTTACAGGTGTACATATCTTTCTACTTGAGTCCTTGCTATCAACTCCTCTTTTCCCCTCTCCCTACTCTACCTTCCCACCCTCGTGAACCCTTGATGATTTAAAAACTTTTTGTTTTCATATTTACCTGTATAAATGTCTTTGCTTCCTTGTTCTTTCCTTTCTTTCCTTTTGCTTTCCTCCAGTTCCACTATCACGTACGACCTTCATTCGATTTTCTGTATTTCCTCTGAGTTACATTGCACTTGATCAAACCCCACCAGACATTCTATGCCCTCCTCATGATGGGTTTTAGATCTCTTGTTCTCTTGCCCCTGGGTGTGTTGGCTCTCTCCTCCCTTTTCTCCACCTCCTTTCCTCTGCCCCCACCCCGCCCCCACCCAACCATTAGTCCAGTTGTTTTGTCCTCGGGATTGTTTATACTGCCTATCTTACATAGATAGAAAAGAAAAGAGAGAAAAATACTCAATGACTAGTTCTAGGTCTGTTTGCTGACCTTTATGAATCTTTTCCAGTTCAGTCTGATGCATTGTCAAGCCCTGCTCCCTGAGTCTGAAGTCTATTTACAGAATTCCTTAGGGACTTTCTTTGTTTCTTTGCTCCCCTTGCTGCTCTCGAGGGATGGGTAGGGGGTATCTAGACCATACACAATCCTCGCGCTGTCTCCATTGCTGGCCCCGTAGCACTGTGGGTCAGTAAGAGGATGTCGACGAGTCTGGTGGTGAGGCTGACGCTACGGTCCTCTCTCTGCACTGGCTGCCCCTAGCAGGAATGTCCTCAAAGCTTGGTGGCACCATTATTGAAAATCAGATGACAAACATTTAGGTGTGAAATATTCCTGAGTGTTTTCATTTTGCTCCATTGATTTGTCTTGATAAAGTCAGTTTTGACTTTTTTTTTTAATAATTCATTTTATCTTACAAAATTGGGAAGTTGCCCAATTTTGTTCTCTTTTTAATGATTTTGAATGAGCTGGATCCTTTCAAATTTCATACTGAATTCTTCTAATCTATAAACAAGGTATTATGTCTTCGAATTTGTGTAGATCTTATTTAATCCTAAAAATGTGTACAGTCTTCAATATAGAGATCTTGCAGATTCTTTTTTATTCCTAGTGTTTTACGGTTTTGCCTTTAGTAAGAAGTAGAATTTACAGGCAGTGTTAGATATGACAGAACAATAATAATTATTAAAGTATTGAGGGTTGGTAGGGGAGGAGGGGGCAGGGACTGAGGAGAAAGGATGGGAAGCTCATCAAGGGCTCAAGTGGAAAAGCGGATATTTGGAAAATGATAACGACAGCAGACATGTAAAGGTGCTTGGCACAGTATATGTATTTATGTATTGTGAAAAACAATGTGTGAGCCCCCAATAAAATGCTTTTAAATGCTTTTAATGCTTATAATTTTAAAAACTTCATAATTTGCTAAAGTAGCAAAGCATTTAAATAGCACAAGTTGCCATGGAGCCTGGTGGCATTATGGGCTGCTAACTGCAAGGTCAATGGTTAGAAACTCTCAGTCACTCTGAGGAGAAAGTCCGATTTTTGATTCTTGTAAAGCGTTAGTCTTGGAAACTCATAAGGGACAGTTCTACCCTATCCTTTAGGGCTGCTGTGAGTCAGAATCGACTGGGTGGCAGTGAGATGGATTTATTCTGTTTTGTTCTTTTTGCATTACCATGTAGAGCTGTGCTTACTTTGAAACATAAAAGAATTACTTTTTTGATCCTACAATGATGATCTTCTATTCATTGAACTATCTCATAAATGTTATGGCCTCCAAATTACAGCTCTTCCAATCTAGAAAAAAATAGAATTAAAAATTTTTATCTACCAGTTATTTGCTGCTAAATTATAAAAATATAATTGTTTCATGTATAACTTCTGATGGAATGTTCAGTTATTTACATTATTTTACTAATACAGTAATACCAGAGTGAATAATCCTAAATCATGCTCTCTCTACATAGTATAGATATTATAAGTGTATAGGTCTTTAATTCTTCAATATCAAAGAGAACAAAAGAAAAATTCCAAGTACTGTTGTATAGTTCTGGCCACCCAGGGAAAAAAGCAGTGTGTGTGTGTATACACATATATATATATATGTATATCTTATGACTATGTTTATTTTATTTAGTTGAGATTAATTTTATTGATTTTTTTTTTGGTGGGACATCACTGCCCTCTGGTGGGAGTAGGTGGCCCAGCCTTGCTCCTGGAGAACTCCTGCTGGATTTGAACCACCAGCCCAGTGGGCCGCAGTCCTGTGCACAACCACTATGCCACCGGGCTCACCCGAGATTAATTTTTGAGGTATTGCTAGTTCTGTGGTAGAATTTCTGCCTTCCATACAAGACACTTGAGTTTGATTTCTTACAGTGCAATTCAAGTGCAAACTTCCTCTTTTTCTTAGTGGAAGCTGGCATGTTGCTATGTTCCTAAACAGATTTCAATGGAACTTCCAGGCTAAGACAGACTAGGAAGAAAGGTTTGGGGATCTACTTCTGAAAAGTAGGCAGTGAAATCTTATGAATAACACAGTCTGATCTGAAACCGATCTTGTTTATGGAATAGGGCATTGCTTCATTAGCTATGTTGCTGCCACAAGCTAGAGGTTGACTCAGCAGCAGCCACTATCAACCTTTTTATGGTTACATAATTTATTATGTATTTCATTTCTCAAATAAAATCAAGTTGTAACCATGATCTTAGTGACTGTGTTACAGCAGTCTCTTGAATGCATTTTGTCACAATTTACTTACTGGACCCTAAACTTTTTTTTTTTTGGTAAAATTTTAAGTTAATTGAACTGCTTCTAAATTGGATAGTATAATCATTCTCCTATTCCTACATACTTGAAAATGAGCTAGAGGAATTCTTTCCCAAGTTGAAAATGATCGACTATATAAACTTTTTTTCAAGTTGACTAATTTTAACCCTGGTGGCATAGTAGGTTATGGCTTGGGCTGCTAGCCACAGGATCAGTGATTCGAACCCCCTAGCTCCGCTACAGGAGAAAGATGAGGCTCCTATAATGATTTACAAGCTTGGAACTCACAGGACAAATTATACTTTCTCCATACGGTTGCTGTGAGTCAAAAATTGAATCAATGGCAATAAGTTTCAGGTTTCATTTTTTTGCAATTTAACCCAACATTTTTCTAATGAGATGAAGTATCCATTAACTAAAGAAATTATTTGTTCACAGCCATGAATGTGGGTTTGGATTGATCTTTGATTTCTGTAAATTATAGAAAATTAGCTTACTATTACTGAGATTCCTTAAGTAAATAGAAGGCTAGCACAAATTTAACTTTTAAATTTCTGTGTGTGCCTAATGTAGGTTTCTTTGTTCTTTTTTTAAAGTATATGTGTATTAGGTTTAGTTTAAATAGCTTTATTTCCAGAATTAGCCTGAAATAAAAATGAACTGATGTAATCATATCTGTATAATAGGAAAGTGTTTGGTAAGATACATAGTTGGAAATTCTCTCATAACTTGGGTTTTCGCAATCATTCATCATTTAACTGATGCCTTGACTTTGAAAATCATCAGCCATCTTGATGTAATGAACTAATAAAGAAGAAGGAAATGTTTTTTAAAAAATAAGAGAAAGAAAAATTATGCACCAAATATCTTTTATATGTGGCAGATGTTGTATTAAGTACCTTAGTTTTATTTAATTCTCACACAAATTCATAACCTTTCTGTAGCAAAGAAACAGATGCAGAGAGAATAATAAAAAAATTTACAGTGAAAATCATCTTTCCTACTCCCAATTTCAAAACATTTAAAATACGTGAGATAGATGTGACAGGGGTTCTCAAGACAACTTCTAGGTTCAATGATTACCTAGAAGGACTCAGCATTATCATTATATTCAGGGCTAAGATTTGTTAAAGAAAAGGGATACAAAGCAAGATCAGCAAAGGAGAAAGGTTCAAAGGGTAAAGTCCAGAAGAAACTGACACAAACATCCAAGCTCTTCTTCCTTTGCAGTCACATAAGATTTGCCTAATTTTTCTAGCTGCAGATGTGAAACCATGTGTGAAATGTTGTCTACCTAGAAGACTCATTAGAGACTCAATGCCCAGGGTTTTTATTGGGATTGATCACATAGGCACCCACTTCAAAAATGAAACTCACTGAGAAAACTAAGGATTGAATATAAACGCCATTGTGTGTGCAAACACTGGGTGTACAGTGAGTCTCTCTTACCAGAGAATGGTGGAAATCCTTCCAAAATCCAACACTAGCCAAGCAAAGCTAAGGATCTTAGTTGGCAGCCCTGCTATATTAACTGTTTCTACACCTTTGGCCTTTGGGCAAGTATTGATCTCAGTCTCGTCTTTTAGCTGCACTAGATTTCGCCACCTAACACAAATGCTAATAACCATAAGGATTCAGTTGACTTCCTCACTTTTCTGTGTTAATATATTGACCTTCTTGAAAAAAAAAACCAAAACACTGATCTGAGACATCATGTTAAGTAGGACACAACTGTGGCTGCTATGTTCAAAGTGACCAGAATAGTTTTCATGTCTGACATGACCATGTGATATAGGGTGCATGCACAAAAGTATAATCCCAGAGGAAATAAGGAATTTACAATTGTTACAAGCAGGCCATACATTAGTCAGACAATGTGCAGAATAATGTGGCTTCCCACCATGGAGTCTTTCCCACCCCTCACCACACCAGGATTTCTGGTTCTTAGCTTCAAAAGGACTGCCTAAAGACAGAAAATTCCACACTGATTTGCTTGCCCATGACATCAGTTCAATCACCTCATAAGCCTGGATATCTTAAATAGACTGTGTGGGGTTCACAGAAGCTGTGGCCATCCTCTGCTGCCTCACAGCATTGTCGGGTCTGACCATAGGTTTAACAATCAGTTTGAATTCAGCTGCTTATGGCTGTGAGGAAAGGTAGCATGGTGAGGCTTCCTTAAGGACAATGGGAATGCATTCAAGAACAATTCCAAAAAACAAAGATCACTAAGCCTTTTCCGTGATCACCAGGTGCTAGGTTTTTGTCTTTGTTGCTACAAAATCAATGTATCCCATTTAGCAATCATAACTTCATACATATTTTCAATTATAGCCTACTTTTACAAAAGCCTTTCATCAGAAAAGATGGTATATAAGAGGGATAAAAAGTTTTTTGGGTTTTTTTTTTTTTTGGCATTTCTGCCCTCTGGTGGGAGTAGGAGACCCAGCCTTGCTCCCGGAGAGCTGCTGCTGGATTTGAACCGCCAAGCTAATGGGCTGCAGCCCCACACTCAACTACTACACCACCGGGGCTCAGGCAGGATAAAAGTGTGTTGTTGTTTTTTTAATTAAAAATCATTTTATTAGGGGCTTGTACATCGTTTTTCCAATAGATAAAAGTCTTTGATAGAAAAATTTTAAACATTCTTTTACCAAAATATGCATAGAAATTAGGATGAAATCTTAAATTATCCCCTGCCCTTTCATTTTCCTCAGTTTTCTAGTGAGCAGTCTAGAATAGATTCCTTTATGGTGATACTGTCAATCTGCTTTGCTAAGTAGGTATACCAGAGAGAGAAATTAGGGTATCAGTTCATTGTCACAAATTGCAATGGGTTTGGAAGCCTGAACACTTGTTAGTAGCAGTGAGATGTTCCCTAGAGGTCGAGTTCAGAGTCAGACCTGTGGGTAGAGGTGTCCCACTTCTTTAATACTCTCTTTCCCCTGCTTTTCTTTGCCAGAAATCACAGTCCTGTTCTTTGCTTCTGCATCAGAAGCACAGAGCCAACCAACCCATCAGCAGCTGCATTCCAAATGGTTCTTTAGGAGAATAAATTCTGTCCCATGGGCATCTCTATATGAGCTACACAGTGGAGCCAGTATCCCTGGTGCTTTCCTAGCTTAGCACTACAAAGAAGGCCCTCAATCTGCAGCCCTTCCAAATTCTCAGGTCTGTCCATTGAACTTGCTTCCTTTCTCTTTCCAAGAAACTTGAGGATTCAAAAAAATACAGCAATTTCAACAGCAAAACTGAGGCACTGCAAGGCCTACCAGCTGTGTTATAAGTCCTTTTTTTTCCTCCCGAGATTGTATGTATTTAGTTGTTATTGAAAGTCTGCCCTGCAAAACGTACCAATTCAGTGATTTCTACACGTACAGTTTAGTGATGTTGATAGCATTCATCTAGTTTTACAGTTATTCTTACATTCTTTCACTCCTTTTCTAAGTGTTCCTCACTAACACTGTGCCATAAGGTTCTTAGTACATATTTTTTTTGTTTTCTTTTAGGCATCACTGCCCTGGTGGTGGGAGTAGGAGGCCCAGCCTTTGCTCCTGTGAGCGGGAATTGAACCTCCATCCCTGTGGGCCGCAGTCCCGCGCACAACCACTACGCCACCGGGGCTCAGCCTTAGTACATATTTTTGATCTGTCAATTTTATCTCATCTAGACAGGTTTTTTTTTTTTTTTTAAGTGCATGCTGCTCAAGTTAGACCTTAAGTTAAAGTCAAAGATGATTTCAGGGGATATTCTGGCTTAAAGTTTGGAGATTATCTCTGGATAGTTTCAGGTATTCTAATCTTCATGGTTTCAGGAGGCTTAAAGTCCATGAAAAGTGGAAATTCTGTTCTGCATTTCCCCCTTTCGATTAGAATTCTTTTATAGACTGATTAAAATGTTTGGTGTAGTGATAGATAGGCATAATTCACTTTTCCCGTTCTCATGGCAAATGTGACAATTGTTCTTGGAGGCAGTTAGCCACACATTCCATAGACTTCTACTCCTGACTCTTCTTTCTCTGCTACTCCAAGTGAAGAGACTAGTTGTTTTTACTTGACTGCTTGCAAGCTTTTAAGACTCCAGTCACTACTCAAAGAACTAGAAGGCAGAACAGAAGCAACTCAACATGTTATTAGGCCAATTAACTGGGGTGACGCTCAACTTCCAAACCAAGGAAACAAACCCCATGAGAGGTGTTCAGTTGTATATAAGCAGTTTCAGCAGCTACTCTGTTGTAATATATCACAACCTTTGCCTATTGAGCTTTTCATAGGTGTGTGATTCATTGGCATCGTGGATATCATTGGGCTGCTAACAGCGAAGTCAGCAGTTCAGAGCTATGGGAGCAGTTTCACTGTGGGAGAAAGTTGAAACTTTACTCCTGTAAAGAGTTACAGTCTTGGAAACTCAGAGGGGCTATTCTCGCCTGTCTCCAAGGTTACTGTGCATTGGAATCAAGTCAGTGCCAGTGAGTTTGAGGTTTTGGGGGTATGATTCCTTGACAGCAATTATAGCAATTGGCTGCGCAACCTTACCCTTAATGTAATATTTTCATCACTGTTAACTCTTCCTTTCCTTCTCACTCCCACTTTGGTAACCACTTCTTATATGAGTGAAATCATGACAATATTTATCCTCTTGTGATTGGTTTATTTCACTTAACATGGTGTTTTTAAATTCCACCTACATGGTAGCATATATAAAAATTTCATTTCTCCCACTGGCTGAATGGTATTGCATTTTGCTCATCTCTTGATGGTCATATAGGCAACTTCTACCTTTTGAGTCTTATGAACAGTGTTGGAGTGAACATTGGTGTACAGGTTTCTTTGAGACTTTACTTTCAAGTCTATTGGTACACGAATGAACTTCAAAAACCTCCTGAAAAAAATTCCATTTTATTTTAATTCAGTTTCTCAACAAACTTTTTTAAGCTCCTCATAGACCTGTAAGTAGAATTGCTGAGTCATATGAGATTTCTATTTTTAATTTTTTTAGGAATCAATATTTTTTTCTTTTTGGTTAATTTATTTTTTTAATTTCAATATTCTCAACCCACTACCACTGAGTTCATTCTAACTCTGATAATGATCCTATAAAACAGCAATTTTCAACCTGTGGGTTACAACCCCTTTGGGGGATCAAATGACCCTTTCATAAGAGTTTTACAGTTCATAACAGTTGCAAAATTACAGTTATGAAGTAGCAACGAAAATAATTTTATGGTTGGGAGTCACCACCACATAAGGAACTATATAAAAGGGTCGCGGCATTAGGGAGGTTGAGAACCGCTGCTCTAAAGGGTTTCCGAAATCTTTACAAGTGTGCAGACAGTCACACTTCTCTTGAGGAGCAGCAGGTGGGTTTGAACCACCGACCTTTTAGTGAGCTGTCTTAACACCAAGCCTATATTGCCACCAGGGCTTCTTTCACCATCGTAGTGGGAGAGAAATGGTCTCTTATTGTGGTTTTGATGACTAATGATACTGAACATGTTTTCTTTCCAATTTTTTGATGGTCATTTCATTGTCCTCATTTGTGAAATGTCTATTCAAGTTTCACCCATTTTATGATTGAATTGTTTTTTATTAAGTTGTAGAGTTTATTAATTTATTTTGGTTGTTAGATTCTTGTTGGGTATATAATTTCCAAAGATATTTTCCCAACTAGTAGCTTATCATTTCACTTTTTCAGTAAAATTTTCTTTCTTTTTTTTGTTTTTGAGGGCATCACTGCCCTCTGGTGGAAGTGGGAGGCCCAGACTCACTCCTGGAGAGCTGCTGCTGGATTTGAATTGTCAAGCCAGTGGACCACAGTCCCACACACAACTACTGTGCCACCAGGGCTCAGCCATAAATTTTAATTTTATGAGGTCCCATATATGGAGTAAAATTCAGAATAACCAGGATCAGTTTTCCAAGAGTCCTTCCCTCTTCGAGTTACACAGTACTCATTGTGCCTTATTTGTCCAGCATTGGATTGTGACAATACAAGTTGTCTACCAAGAAAGTTCACTAGTGACGGTGCCTTAGAAATTTTAGAGGCTTGGTTCCATAGATACCTTTGCCTAGCATGCATGTGTTAAAATTGCAGACTTCCAGAAGGAAACCCAGGTGTTTGGAATAAACTACACTGTGTGTAAACAGTTTAGGCACAGAAATCCCTCTGTTCCTTTTGGGGGGAATTGCAGGAACAAATTTCAGAGACACTAGTCAAGGGGCAACCTTGCAAGCAGGACTTTGTAAATCTCAGTCAGACCTGCTATTTGTATACTTTTCTACATAGTAACTGTATTCTGCCTCTTGTAAGCAAGAGAAGATACAAGCTTTCAACAAGCAGGAGAAAGTCCAAACTTCCTTTCTTTCTTTCATTTTTAACAGTTTTTTTTAGCACTTCATCTATCTGTCATACAATTCACTTATTCAATCGTATTAAGAGTTGTACAGCTGTCACCATATTCAATTTTAGAATATTTTCTTCCTTGTAGGCATTGTTATTCATGTAATTTTTTCCACTTGTGGCAAAACATTCCCCACTTCCACAGCTTCTATGTGTATAATTCAGTCCCATTGATTACGTATTGTACAACCATTATTGATGGTTTTTTTTCCCCAAATTATTCTACCACCACTGACAAATTCATTGCTCTCTATGCAATAACACTTTCCTCGTAACCTGTGGTAATCATTGGTCAAGTTTGTTTTCTCTTTCCTTTTTTATTTCATGGTTTATTTGATACAGTATTCACATATCATGCACTTCCACAATTAAATTGTTTTTAAAATGTGTATGTGTAAAACCACAGTCAGTTCTAGTGCTCCCTCTCCCCAAAGTCCCTGCACTCTACTCCTGTAGAGTTGCAGTCGTAGAAACTCATAGGGGTTATTCTACCCTGCCCTATAGGGCCGATATGAGTCGTAAATGCTCAATGGCAGCGAGGTTTTTCCCTTTTTTTTTTTCCCGGGGGTCCGGGGGCAGTCTCTTAGAGACATCTACTTTGCATCTCTGTTTCCCACAACACTCTACTTGTTCTAAGTTCTGTAATTCATCGCAGTGACAATATGGAACTCACAAACTCTGCTGACCATGGAGGGTTTCTGCTTGGGCTGCTAATAAGTGCCCAAGAGCACATTCTTCACTGTGTCAGTGAACTTGGCTTCCCCTATTTAAGTGCCCAGAGGCACCCCACTTCAGTAAGCCTCAACCCAAAGACACTACCTGAGTCAACATTAGGTGCCCTCCATTAGGTGCCCCAAAGCACTCCTGCTCCAAAGTAGGAAGTCCACCATTCTACTCCACCCTCTGGCTTCAGGTTCTGCTGCTGCTCCTCTGCCCCTCTGATGTCACAGCTATCTCCTGGATCAAGGAGCTTCAGTGCACAGGCGTTTTAGGTCCAGAGGACACATTCCACTTCTGCTCCAGCTGGTAGCGAGTGCCCTTCTCCTGCTTCTGAGATGCTCATTTTAGATCTAATAGGATATGCTGCAGTCTGGTTAACAAGCACTCACAGCTGAATCCTGTAAGTATCTTCTCACACCTTCTCCTACCCTGACCCACTAGGAAAAGATTGTTTGGCGAGGGTTACAGAAGCTATGTCTAGAAGAGTCACATTAAATTATTTGCTATCCTGCAGTGTAGGAAAACATATTCGACAAGAGAGATTGAAGTTGTAATATCAAATAAATTTAGTTTAGCTTGATAAACTTTTTTAGCTTTGATTCAGTGGAACATGAATAAGAAACAAGAGCTTCTACAAATTTCCAAACTTTCACACAGTCTGATTTTTACCTTTTTTTTTTTTCAAAGTAGAATTATGGTTAAGTCTTTAAGCCATGTAAGTCTCTCATCTATTTGAGGCTAAAAGTTTATCTTTTGGATTACAATTTTTATCACCATCCCAACTGAATCAACCATGATAGATTGACTTTCTAATACCAATATAAAAAGTTCCCGCTGAACATTTTCATTAGTGTTAATGAAATAAGCCAGTACAATACTTTAAAATTACACAGAAAAATACTGTTGACTAGTCAGAGATAGTAACGTTACTAAAATCAAACTAACACCATAGCATTAGAGCTTGAACTGTTAGTTTGGGCTGAGCCCCAGTGGCGTAAACGGTTGTGTGCAGGACTATGGCCCGCGGGCTTGGTGGTTCAAATCCAGCGGTGACTCGCAGGAGCAGCGCTGTGTAGCTCCCACGACCACCAGAGGGCAGTGATGCCAACCCCCTCCCCGCAAAAAAACTGTTAATTTTATGTTGCTGTATGAAATTCTGAACTCAAAATATGGTAAGTAATTTAGGATGGGAAGTTACTATATAATGCATAACATTTTGAGTAGCTGAAAACCTGAAAGTATGAAAGCTGACTGCTATCTATGAAAAATATTAGCTATCTGAAAAATTATGAGTTCCAGTTTTGAATGATTACAGAAAATTACATTTTATTATGAAATGAAAATGTAGGTGCTGCTTCACATAGCTGTTGTGTCTCAAGTTTGGATTATTTTCCAGTTAATGACCTAATGCTGGCTATTTTCAATGATCATTTACCAGTTGGGCAGAAAAGAAACAGCTCCTGCCTTTTGCAGCTATTTTCATTTTTTCCTTTCAAACAGCAGCGTCCTTTTCCTCATGGTGAAAGCTATGCAGGTATCAGGACCCCAAATATCTTGGATTACCTACTTTTCTTTGCATACTGAGAAGCATTAGGCAGCTAAATTGTTTCATAGCTTTTTTTGAAAATCACTAGCATGATAATGCTTTTGTGTTTGTTATAACCATTTTATTTTCAATGCTGCCGTATTAAGATATTGGGATAATAGCAAAGTAGATCTTAATCCTGGAATACATGTTACAGGTCAGAATACTCTCTCACGGTCACATGTTTTGCTGTAGACTGTGAGCTTCTATCAAGAACACAGCCATGTTTGGCAAGCTTCAACCAAATATCTTAAGCCACACTTCATTTTTAGCAACTTTTTAGACTAAGACTTCTTTGCTTCTTGAGTCTCTCCTTGCCACCACAGTTTTACATAGGTGCTTTTAGTTTATTTTTGCTTTAGCATACATTCCCAGTATATGGACTTACTTCCTAGCTTTGTACTCATAAATCATACGTTCCCTTTCTTTAGTTGTTGAGATTCTAACCCACTAGCTGCTCCACTGGAGAAAAATGAGACTGTCTTGAAAATCCTACCTAGGGATGCTCTGAGTTAGAGTTGACTCTATGGCAGTGGACTTTTTACTTGTTTGTCTGTTTTCTTCCCTTCGTACTGGTGAGTGTAAAGGAGTCCTGTTGGGTAAGGGTCAGGCTACTGACTCAGTTGTTCAATGTCATTATCTTCTCATTCTGTGAAAGGTCAAAGTGTCTTCGTCCATAACCATTTTCAGCCTTGGAAACCCTACATATGGTTGCTGTGAGGCTGAATCAACAAAGGGTTTGGTTTGGTTTGGTGCTTATTGGTGAGTGTAGTTAAACAGGAGAGACTTTTAAAGTAGTAACACTGACTTAGAAAAATCATAAAGAGCAGTGGTGCCACAAAAAAAGAAAAATAATAAAGATGGAAATAACTTATTTAGAATATAATTGAAAAAGTACAAAGGTCAGACACCTAATAAATGATAAATTTAGCTGTGGAACCATAACTACCAGTTTTGTATTATTCTTGATATAGAACATTTTATGTCAAGTTGGTGACATTTTCTGTAAGGTTTTACAGAAAGGTAAAGGGTAAAGTAGTGTCAAACCAGAAATTTCAGTATTAAACTTGGAATATTAAAACTGCAATGACGTAAATGTAATTCTTTCTAGCTCTATGATTTTATGCATTATAATTCATGTTTTAAAAGTCAATACTTATAAGTATTTTAGTTTTCTTATGAAGGTAATTTTAAATTGCTTTTATTAGTATTTTTATGTGAAAAAGCTAAAATTCCAGCCCTCTTTTTGACATTTAAACTGTGTTCAGCAGATAATTTAATGAATATTTATGCTGAAGTAGGACTTTACAAAATCTATATTGTAGCTTACTTTTTAAAAAATGTTATAACAGTAGAATTAAGAGCAGGGATGTATGTTGAGGGAGGGAAGGGCAGGTGGACAGGCACCAGCTGCTACAGTGAGTAATGTTATAGCAGGGTATGAGATTCCTCAACAGACTATCCCAAGTTTCCATCACATCTCTAAAGTTGTTCTTTGTCAATTGGTAGGTCCAATTAATCTCAAGTCATTTTCCTGAATGAACTATACCAATTTCATCTTAACTGCAGTACTTTCTATAGGAGTCAAGGTAGCTCAGTGGATTACAAAAGTTAATTTAATTTTCCTACAACCTTTTGAAGCTTGCTTGTAAGCATAATCATCAAATTACACTGAACACAGAGTTAACATGCTATATTCTTGAATTGGGAGACTCAGTAGTCTTACTATCGCTATTCTACCCAAATTGACCTATAGAATTTAACACAATCCCAATCAAAGCCAGGGACTTTGAAAATAGAAATAAAGAAACTCATTCTAAAGTTTATATAGAAAGACAAAGGAGTTAGAATAACACAATTTGGAAAAAGGACTAAGTTGAAAATTCACTACCTAATTTTAAGAGATAAAGCTGCAGTCATCAAGAGAGTATATGGCTGAGCCCTGGTGCTCTAGTGGTTGTGTGCAGGACTGCGGCCCACAGGGTTGGTGGTTCAAATCCAGCAGCAACTCTCCAGGAGCAAGACTGGGCTTCCTACTCCCACCAGGACAGTGATGTCACACACACACACACACACACACACACGACAGTATAATATTTCTGAAAGCTGTTAAGGCAGCTTTATTCACAGCTACCAAAAACTGGCGCCTAGCAAAATATCCTTCAGCAAGTGAATGGTTAAACAAGTTTGCCTAATAAAGATCAAGCTCAACAGGGAGAAAATTCAAAGCCTTGCAATATCTTTTACTTCTGCTAGCATATCAACCCCATGAATGTAGGTATAGTTCATTTATACTCTTATTTGTTTCTTGAAGAAAGTAGATAGGAATATTTCTCTGAATTATAGATGAGTAGACAACATACTCATAAAAGTTGTTATTGTTAAAATATAGCACAGAATTTGAACATGTCTTTCCAATGTCTGTTACATTGCTTAACTGTCACATCTCTTTCCAACACCTTTGACTTAGTATAGTTTCATAAGTAGTCCATGATTCTCAACTCTAACCTACTGATGATAATCTTCTGAGGAGTTTTACAGTTTCTCTACCTTTCTGGTTCCCCTTAAGACCGTGTGATCTTGTTGCACAGTGACACCTGAAAATTACTGTATGAAATAGTCAAGCATTTGTTGAATAAGAGAAAAATTACTGTACGAAGTAGTCAAACATTTGTTGAATGAGAGAATGTACCGTAGTTGATAGCTTAATATATTGTTTGCCCACCTGTTCTTTTTCTGCTCTATTATGTGCTGTTTGTCTGCTTTTCCCCCCTTATAGTTTGTTCCTTTGCCTTTTAGCTTAAAAATTTTATTATCACTCCCTCCTTTTCTACAAGTTTCTATAAAGTTCTATATTATTCTATATTCTATATATTCTATATCTAAAGTTCTATATTATTTCAGTAACAGTAATTCTTTAGACTTTGAACTTTTTGAATTCTTCTTCCTAGACACTCATCTCCCTGATTTCAACTTGGGATAGGCTTGAATCTATTGTTGAATGAACCTACTTATTTCTGTACTGACTGACGTGTGTGTATGAGTGTCTTCCTGGTGGTACAGTGGTTAAGTGCTCAGCTGTTAACCAAAATGTCTGAAGTTCAAACTCAAGTTCACACTCACTTTACAAGATAACAGCTTTGGGAAGACTGTAGGGGCAGTTCTAAATGAATCTTTTTAAAAGTCTAACAAAGAACAAGCTCAGTAGCAACAGAATCCACTCAACGATAGGATGAGTTTATGTATGTGTGTGTTTGTATTTCTATGGAATATAAAGAATATTTGCTTTCTTCTGGTTAAATAATGGGAGCCAGTTATATTGTTTGGGTTGACAACGGCAATGATTTTAAAAATTATGTGCTTTTGAAAACCGATAAATTATGAGTCCTGCCTTCTTTAAAATATTTCTGGTGGTAGTTTGTTAATTACATACTCCTGAATTTTGCAGATTATTCACCTAAGAACAGGGAAGTTGGGAGACAAAAATTAAACTATAGAATCTTTCACAATGAAAATTTAATTAGAAATTAGGTAAACATTTCTGGAGTTCATTGACAGTCTACATTTTCATTTCTACATAAGGTACTGACCAAGTGCTTTACTCCTTAAGGTAGTTCTTGGAAAGACTTAGAGGTACAAAATAGCAATTGTTTTACTCCTCACACAACCCACCACTTGAGTCAGAAAGTACCACTCAGAGTTATCCTGGAGTTGGTGAAATGGTAAGTGTCAGAATCAGACAGGAATAATCATTCCAATCAATACTAGATAGAGGTATGAAAATTGGAAATCTGGCAAATTTCTCTGCAAATTTTGTGAGAATAAATCTGAAGGGAATGAAGCCATGCCTTTTCTTCATGGTGTATTTCCTGGGGAAATGCCTGATTGAACTCAACACTTTAAAAATGAAACAGTATTACCTCCACCTAATGTACAATTTAAAACTGGAAAATAGTGTTTAAGATAACAGAGCCTGAAAAAAACATTTCTATATGTCATTATTCTTTTCAACTTATACTTAATACACATTTAGGTTACTCCTGACTTTTTAAAAGGACCTTGTTAACTTTAAATAAGTGTCCTAAGACATCATTACTTTTTTCTTAGATTTTTTTTCATATCTTGGAGAAATTATTGTCCTAATGAGACATACTGTTAAAGTAATTACATAAATCAAGTAAAAATATATTCTTGGTTTTAATTCAAAATACAGAAAATGTTTATAATAAGCTGCATTCTTTTAATAAAGACTAAAAAAACCCTTAGGAAAGATCCTTCATAAACCACACTATATGGTTAGATAACAAATATACAATAAACTGAGTGTAGTTTTATTGAGTTAGTCTGGGTAGACTAGAGGAACAAATTCAAGGACACGCATATGGATATAAGGAAAGGGTTTATATACAAAAGTAATGGAACACTGAGAAAACATCCCAACCCAGTCCAGTTCAAAGTGATAAGTCCAATATTAGCCCATATTCCCGATACCAGTCTATAATGTCTCCTTCTGACTCACGAAGTCACAGGTCAGTGGGTGCAGAGTCCTGATGCTGGCAGGGGTCTCCCCATGGCTCTTTGCTTCCAGGGCTCAGGGTTCATCAGCAGTATCCAGTGGTGGCAAAAGCAACTCAGCGCTGGCAGGGGTCTCCATGTGGCCTCTCTAGCTTCAGAGGCCTGGCGCCATCAGAGCAAAGCCGTGTCACTTCTTTGGCTCCTCAAATGCTGCCATCTTGTCTTTTCCGTGACTCATCGCCTCTGAGACTAACTCCCAACAACTGGGGAGATAGCTTCTCATCTTCACGAGGGAAATATCGCGAGATTTCCCAGATGTATTAGAAGAAAGCCATGCCCACACAGAGGCTTCATTGGCTACTCAATAGCTATCTCCAGATTAACAGACTAGACTCCACCCCTACATTTTGATCATAAAATTAACATAAGTACATGACTGCCACATTTATTAAAGAAAATAAACATTTGAAAATACTTGAAACAGTAGTACTGTGAAACACAACTTCACTGATAATAAGCACATGATGATACCTAGATTTTACCTTTTTTAATTAATTGTTTTAACGGTGAGGATCTTATGAATCTTATAACAATCCATCGTTCAATTGTCTTAAGCACAATTGTTATAACAAAGGTGTCTGCACAATCAAAATCATCCCATACACTTAAATCAGTATACCTTTGGTGCCACCCCTAATTATTTTTAATTTAACTGGCCGGGGATGTAGGTTTAGTACCAGAGCTCTGAAATTTCCGAGGCTATGGTAATGTACAGCCAAGCCATGTTTCCTATAAAACTTAAGGAAGCAAGTCATTTGTTTGTTGCATGTTTGTTTTTACTTTTTGATCCATTAATTTGAATTCTGTTTAAACGATTACTATGTTGTACAAAGTTTGTTTTGTACATTGTGCATATTATTTTTAACTTTTTAAAAAGATGTATTTCTAGCCTAACATTGCATTAACTAGTCAACATGATATTGCTCAATTCTCCTTGTAGCTTGTTTCTAAACTGTGGCAATAATTTTTTAAAGCACAAAATAATATCATTACCCTGTATAAAAGATTTGTTATTTGTGCTTTAAAGGCTAAAGTATAAGTTTCTTAGATGTCCGTTGTCTAGCCTCTGCCTATATTTAAGGTTTACTTCCTGTTAGCCCAACACTAGGGCGCACTGGGAGGATAGTAGGTTCTGTGTTGGGCTGCAGTTGAAGGCTATTGCCGCTCCCCAGAAGATGAGGCTTTCCACTCATACCGATTTAGAGCAGGGGTTCGCAACCTGTGGGTTGTGACCCCTTTGGGTGTTGAACAACCCTTTTACAGGGGTTGCCAAAGTCATTACAGTAGCAAAATTACAGTTATGAAGTAGCAATGAAAATAATTTTATGGTCGGGGTCACTACAACATGAGAAACTAACTGTATTAAAGGGTTGCAGCATTAGGAAGGTTGAGAACCACTGATTTAGAGTCATGGAAACCCACAGGGTCCTCTCAGAGCATTGCTGTGAGTCTGAATTAACTCAATGGTAGGAATTTTTTGTTTATTCCAACATTAGAAATTCCAGACTTGCTGAGATATGGTTGATTAGTATGGCCCTTCTAGCAATAATACCTTCTGTGGTTGTATCCTCATTTCAGATCAAATTTTCTGCTACGCTAAAGGACAGGACTAGGGTGACTTTAAGACTCCACTTTAATAGATAGAGCCAATGAACCAAGTCACAACCCTTTGTTTCTCTGAAAAACCAAAATCACACTTCCATTCTGTTGTGCAGAAGAGCTCGCACAGAAACAGGAACACAGAGAAATCCCAGGACCACCAGAAAAGTCACCAGTGAAGCACATTTTAGATCTTTGTCTGAAGTGGTGGAAGCAGACACCAGTGGCTTGGGAAGAAGACCATGAGACTTAACAGAGGAGGAGTGCCAAAGCTTGTGACACTATTCTGCAGAGCATCAAGCTGGTTTTCTAGTCTTGGCCTCCTGAGGCAGAAACCAACGGGCCACATGACTGAGAGGCTAAGCACCAGAAAGAGACTTAGCTGCTGACTGAGAAGAGGCATTTTTATTTTATTATATAAAAATAATTTTATTTTTACTATTTACTGATTCTGACTTGTAACCTATTTACTTCCCTAATAAGCCTCCATCATTGTGAGTGTTGTTTGTGAGTTCTTTGTGGCTATTGCACCGGATTGAATCTAGAATAGAAGTAGAGTGCTGTTTGAGGAATGGTTGGGGTCATAACAGGGAAAGAAAAATAGGTAGAAGCATCTCTGACCTCTGCCTTGTAGTTTTAGGGAAACCAGAAGAGGTCATATCTACTTTTGTACCTACTCACAGTTCCTGTAGTAGGCCATTATTTTTCTTTTTTATAATTTTTTTTGGGGGGGGGCATCACTGCTCTCCGGCGGTGGGAGTAGGAGGCCCAGCCCCACTGCTGGAATTGCACCTCTGTCCCAGTGGGCCGCAGTCCCGCGCACAACCACGACGCCACCGGGGCTCAGCCGGCCATTATTTTTCATACCTGTCTTTACATATGCTTCATTTGTCAGTAATTGTGATAGTCGGATAAGTAAACAACATGGGAAGCCATATCTGTCCTCCTCTAGTTTCCTTATTGTGAAGTGGCCAAGGTCAGACCTGTCACCATGTTCCCTCCTTCTTTACCTACTCAGACACCAATCTGTCCTCCCTCTGCACTCTACTGTGCTGTTTTCATAATTCACTGAAGTGGCCACATAGGACTCACAGACTGTATTCACAATTACGGGGACTTATTAGTGAAGCTAATAATTTTCCTCAAGTTAATATCAGCAAAGAATATTGTCCAAGAACTAAATCTCTCTCATGTCTTCAGCCTTTGCTTCCATGAACCAGGAAGCCTGCCTGCTGCTCTGTCTCAGTTCCCACCGTTGTGCAACTCCTCTTGCTCTGTCCATAGTGCCAGTGCCAGTCTCTGATGCCTTCGTCCTTGGCCTTCATCTCTTTAGACGGGAATCTGGAACAGTCTCTTCTGATGGTCCCGGGCTTTCTCTCTCTGCTCCTCTTTCAAAAATGGCTAATTATGATAGCAGGGCAGAGTTAACAAAACTGACCAATCCCCTATATAAGTATTATACATGCCCAATTTGCATGGTCCACCCAGTCATTTGGTGAGAATTACAGGGTCTTGGGTAGAAGATCCATGTTAAGAAATTGCACTCTACCACAGTGATCATAGCTCAGTGGAAGATTCAGAAACATTAGATTGGAATTAGATTAGCATTTAGAAGCACATTCCCTAAGGTCTGAGTTAGGCACTTAAAGTATCTCATAATCCTCACAGCTATCTAAGATATAATCATTGTATTCACTATTAGGACCCTGAGGCTTTCCAAAGATAAATGATTTGCTCAAATTTATATATTTGTTTCTATGTCTTTTTACTCACCTGCCATCATATTGCTTCAGCAGAAAAAGCCCATGCGATTAGTAATCGTTTTTCAGTTTGCTCTTCATAGTACAAAGATATAAATTGAATGGTCTGCAGAAGTAGAAAAAGAGTTCCTGGTTGGGACAAATGGTTAAGTGCTGAGCTACTGACTGAAACCTCAGTGGGTCAGACCCACCCCAAGGCGCCTCACAAGGACTGCTTGGCAGCCCGCTTCTGAAAGGTCAGCCTTGACACCTCGTGGAGCAATTCTAGTCTGCACACATGGGGTCCCCGTGAGTTGGAATCAAGTCAGTGTCAAACAACAATAAAATGGTTGACTAATCACTCTTTCCACTGTTCTATATATAGTCATGTATTTAAAATAGTGTGTTCTGACTATCCTATTATTAAGTTGTGTAGTCATATTTTTAAAAAAGCTTTTCTCTGATATCCTTGTAAGTACTGAACAGTTTCATCTTTCCTTTATTATAGTTTAATAATTATTTTGCAGTTCTTATTGACCAAAATATTCTACATTGTTCACTATATCCTAAATTGGCTACAGTACAACATATATACATATTTAAGTGTTTCCATGAAGGAAAGTCAGTCAAGTTAATTTTCTATCAATATGAAAAACTACAACCATCAAGTTGACTCTACTCATAGTGACTATGAAAAGGGAAGTGCCAAAGCTAATTTGTGTAGATAATTTGTGCAGTGCGTAAGAACATCCTGTGTAACCATAGCTACCTCTTTATGGGGAAAGTGCTGTAGTTTAGCAAAAAGTTATATGGACAATATTGAAAATTTGAGACTTTTTGGCTATGAAGATAAATATGATAATTTGTAATACAGTACATTCCTCTAATTTATAATTCAGATTATATTTGCCATATTACTTTGAGGATAGTGCTTCTAATTTGAAAATGTTATATACTCACAAAATATTTAATCTAATTAAAATAATTTTTTTTCTCCATTAGAATGTGAAGCATGTTACAGAAGCATTCAAAAAGTGGCTGAAGGGGGAAGGAAAAAAGTGCCACTGCCCTATCACAAAACAAAACAAAACAAAACAAAACATGGGAAATACAACCACCAAATTCCGTAAAGCGCTCATCAATGGTGATGAAAACCTGGCCTGCCAAATATATGAAAACAACCCTCAACTAAAAGAATCCCTTGATCCAAACACATCTTATGGGGAGCCCTACCAGCACAACACTCCATTACATTATGCTGCTAGACATGGAATGAATAGAATCTTAGGGTAAGTATTGCTGTAAACTAATTTAGAACAAATTGATTAAAAGAAAAAATATTAAATCTGAAAACATATATATATGCATGTTATAGGGAGTTAAATGTTCTAAAACAATATGCTTAAATTATTTAGTATGATTTTATAGTTAGACCTGAAACTAAGCTAAAAAATTTTAGTGGTAAACTTGTTTGTATATTCTTATTACTGGAAATACATTTTGATCCTCATTGTATATATGTTTGGTAGCAGTATTACATGTACAGTGTTTTGATGCCAGAAAAGTTCTTGTCAGTAAATAAAAAAATACAGGGAATTGTGCCAAGAGAAAGAACTGTCATTTGCTAGTTCGAGTTTGCCTTATTTAGTTATGATCAGATTTTAGTTTCTTTTAATGGGTTGAGTTACATGACAAGATTTTTCTTTTCTTTTTTTGGGGGGGGCATCACTGCCTCTGGTGGCTGTGGGCGCTACCCAGTGCTGCTCCTAAGAGCCACTGCTGGATTTGAACCGCCAAGCCTGCGGGCCACAGTCCTGCACTCAACCACTTATGCCACTGGGCTCAGCCCGACAAGATTTTTCTAAAGGCAAAATATTTCCTCCACATTGCCAACAACTAAGAAACTTAAAAAAACAAACCCATAATTCCTCAATAAAAAAGCATTAAGAGTGATGTACCAAGTATACTTATATGAAGATTCTTAGCCATATTACATGAAAATTTGATAGCAATAAAACCAAAAGAAAGGATAGGTAAGTAGTTTCAAAACAAGTATAATTATTTTAGAAGTGATTTTGCATGTATGAAAGTGATGCTAGAAGGGAAAGGAATTTAATGAAATCTGAATTTTAAACCAATTATTCTAACTCTTCAGAACTTAATTTTCAACCTCCATTCTGTTATTATTTTTTTCTGTTTTGGATGGTGGGGTTCCAAAACAACCTAATTTTTATTTTTGCTGTATACACATATCTATTAACATTAAGGTGTTCATTTCGGTGTTCGGGAAATCTGCCATGTGTATTTTGTCTGTCATGTTTTGTTCTTTCTGCTGCATCCTTGATGCTCTCTGTATAGGAGATGTATCAATAAATGGATGGTTCTCTGACATGCTTACTTATCTATACCAAGAAATGTGGAAGACAGTTAGTTGGCCACTAAGCTAGAAGACATCCATACTCATGCCCATCCCAAAGAAAGGTGTTCCAACAGAATATGGACATGATTAAACAGTATTTTGCTGTAGATAATACAAAAATAGTTGCAGCAGTACATGTATGGGAACTTCCCATGTCATTACTGATATCAGATGAATCTTGGCTAAAAGTAGAAAATTCCAGACAGACATTTACTTGTGTTTCATTGAAAATTCAAAGGCATTCAACTATGTGGATCATAACAAACAATGGATAACATTATGAGTAATGGGCATTGCAGAAGAGTTCATTGTGCTCATGTGGACTGTACGTACATCGAGAAGCAGTTGTTTGAATAAAACGGGATACTGTGTAATTTGAAATCAAGAAAAATGCACCAGGATTGTATCTTTTTACCATACATAATCTGTATGCTACAAATAATCTAAGAAACTGGACTGTGTGAAAACAAACCTCAGCATCAAAATTGAAGACATAACAGATGACACAATCTTGCTTGCTGAAATCGAACAGGACTTGAAGCACTTGGTTGTGAAAAACAAAGACTACAGTCCTCAGTATTTATCTTAGCAGATTATATCTTAGCATAAAGAGAACAAAAATTCTTAAAATTAGACCAATAAGTGACATTGTGACAAATTGAAAAAAGATTCAAGTTAAGGATCACCTTTACTTCAATCTATAATCAATCCCCATGGAAGCAACAGTCAGAAAATCAAACAGTGGATTACAGTGAGCAAATCTGCTGCAAGAAATCTCTCTGGAGGATTAAAAAAAGCAATGATGGCTCTCTCTCTCCCATCTCTGGCACTCCGGGAACAGCAGATGTTGGTGCAGACTGGCCAAGTCCAAGAACCACATCACACAGAACCAGTCTCAGAAATGACACAGAAACGACATCAAGAAACCCTGACCACAATAATACGAATCTCTCACAGACTAAGCACTCAGCTACAAATCAAAAGTTCAGCAGTTTGAACCCACCGACTGCTCCCTAGGAGAAAGATGCCCGCTTCCATAAAAACTGCAGTCTTGGAATCGATGGTGCCACTCTGCCCTATCCTATGAGTAACTATGAGACAGTGTTGGTTGTGGGTTTGATATTTTTGGTGTAGTTAGAGTTATCTAAAGCATACATCATTTATATATTTGTCATTCAATTTAGATATTGATGTAAACCAGGGAAGAATTTACATGGAATTAGAACAAATAAGAGAAACTTCTAATGTATATCAATAAAATTAGAATATGCAATTGCATAGATAGTTTTATCATAACATGCTTATACAAATATGGTACTGTGTCTAATGAGAATAATTTGAGTAAATATGTATACAAAGTAATTTTAACTCCAGAATAATAAACTGTTTGGGTTGATTATTCAGAGCTTGGCAGATTAGAGATGAGAACATTTGCTTAAGAGTCACATATCCCTTCTCTGTGTTGGAAAGATCTAGAGAAGTTGCATATCTAAGAAAAAGAGCTATCCCTCCATACTGACTAACACCCTCCCAATTTGTGTTAACGCTATTATACAAGCTGAGGTTTCCTGAACAAACTCAGAGAAAGTGACTAAACATTGGGGGAAAAAAAGAGAAAGGCTAGATACATGTGACTGTACAGAATTTTATACAATCTGATTAATTTTTTTTTTGTGGCATCACTGCCCTGATGGGAGTAGGAAGCCCAGCCTTGCTCCTAGAGAGCTACTGCTGGATTTAAACTGTCAATCTTGTGGGCCGCAGTCCCGCACACAACCACTAGGCCACGGGGCTCAGCCTCAATCTGATTAATTTTAATGATCTTTTTCTAAATAGAATGTTGTGAAAATCAAACCATTTTCTTGGAAGAAATGCTCAGATTTTTCGAGTACGATTTTAATTGTAGTCTGCTGTTATGAATTGTGACAATTCAGCTATTATAAATAAGGAAATATGGATGAGAATTTATCATGACTTCTTGACATAGGGGTGATCTTTTGTGAATCTATTATAAAACATTACAGTTATGGATTGAGTCGTGTACCTCAAAAAGAACCCCAATGTCATAGTGATTAAGCTAGCACTGCCAACTAAAACTTCACTGGTTCTGCAGGAAAAACGTGTGGCAGTGTTGGGAACCCTGTGGGGCAGTTCTGCTCTGCCTAGAAAGTTGCCGTAAGTCAAAATTGCCATGAACGTAATGGGTTTGGTTTTGTTTAGCATAACCCACAATCCTCTGGGTGTATGGGTAGAACCTAGAAGGGAAACTTAGGTTATATTCTACCTCTTTTGAGCTATAAAAAAACAGCTTGAGCAAGTTAAGTAGAGATGAAGGAAGGTAGGCGCCGGGCCACATGAAATCATCAAAGAATCAAGAAACATAACCTGAAAAATGACAAGGACTTTCTTCAGAGCCAACAGTGAGAGGAAACTTTTCCCTAGAGCCAGTGTTCTGAATTCGGACTTGTAACCTCCTAAACTCTGGGAAAATGAACTTCTGTTTGTTAAAGCCAACCATTTGTGGTATTTCTATTCTGACAGTACTAGCTTGGGCCGCTAATCTGAAGGGTGACGATTGAAACCCACCAACTGTTCCACAGGAGAAAAACGAAGCTGTCTGCTTCTGTAAAGAGTCTCCGCAGCCTTAAGTCTGCTGTGAGTCGGAATTAATGCACAGGGAGTGATTGTGTTTGATATATAGCTCCGACAAAGTCACTGCCATTGCATCAAATTTGAATTAAAAGATAGAGATTTTTTTTCCAGAAACTTTTAGAGCCCTCTCATATGTATACAAACAGAAATTACTCAAATTCCTTCTTTTCTTAAATAGCTATTAGAATTATTCCATGCTTCTTTCTAGGCTTTAGCCATATATATCCAGAAATTTGTGGGGAAAAATTGTTATAGTCTCATTTTCATTTAGTTACCAAATTTCTGGCAGGATTTTAAAATATGACTTTAAGTTTCTATTGTATTGGTATAGGTATGCCATAACATATTTCCCATTTCTCCTACGTGGATCTTTGGTGGCACAGTGAGTTAAACATTGGGCTACCAAATATTTGAGCTTATCGGTTACTCTGAGGGAGAAGGATGAGGCTATCTACTTCTGTAAAGATAAAAACTATACAGCCCCAAACCTTATGAAGAACTTTCTCTTTGCTGTGGATTTCTGTAGGGTTGCTGCTATCAGTTGGATGGATGGCAATGGATTTAAAAAGCATCAAATATTTCTAAATAGATTCCAAGTTTTTCTATAAAAAATAACTGAAATCGATCGTCAGTAAGGTTAATCCTTACCTGTTCCTCCTTTTGGAGAACAGAGATAAAATGATGATTGGAGCGCTCATGATAGGTGATTAACGTCTCCGTGTGAGCAGGACTTGCAATATCTTGTTTGCTCCTATCTGATTTAAAAAAATTAACAAAAACTTTGAAAAATAACTGAAATCAAATGTTGTTGCTTCTATAGATTTTTCTTATAAGCCCTCCCTCCCCCCCAAATAAAAAGCATCTTAGCGAAAATTGTTAATAAGCTCTATGTAACCTTCCTAAACTCACTCCTTCTCAGAAAGTGCTAGAACATGGATGAAGACCTGGAAGCCTGCTACTAGATGCTCTGATTTTCCCTTTTCCTAAGGGGTAAACATTTACTTGGAGTCAGTTTTCTGCTGGGTGGATGCCATGTTCTTGATCAATGTATTACTGTGTCTGTAGAGTACTGGCTTGAGAAACACTCTATTGCATATATTCCCAAACGTTCGGGGGGGGGAAAATGGCTCATTGCTTCCCTGACAATCAAAAACTTTTGCACTATAGTCCATATTCCAAGATAAAGTATAGTTACCTATTTCTACTACCCTCCTGAATCATCCCCCCCCCCCCCGCCCCAAGATATTGCCTATTTTAGGAAAACACTGCTTTATCCTGTATTAAAAGCAATCAAGTCTTCTGTCAAAATAGGATCTAGGGGCTGAACCCCGGTGTCGTAAGTGGTTGAGTGTGGGACTGCGGCCCGTGGGCTTGGTGGTTCAAATCCAGCAGCAGCTCTCAGGAGCAGCGCTGGGTATCTCCCATGACCACCAGAGGGCAGTCCCCCCCCCCAAAAAAAAAAAAAAAGAAAAAAAATAGAATCTGTTTTGTGCCTAACACTTCTATGTAGGTGTTCAAGAAAGAACAGCTTATACATTCTGCTTCTAAACTAAGTAGGGTAAGGAAACCTGTAAGAAACTAGCTATAGTAGAATATAATGAGTTACACAATTAGAATACTAGCTCAGTGAAAACAAAGAAGAGAATGGCCCACTGAACTGGAAAAGGTGGCTCTGTGCAAACAGGCATGGTAATGGTGACAAATGTTGTCTAACTTCAGGGGGGATAATCAGCAGCAGCAGCACAAAGCGATTCCTCTGACATAGGTCAGCCGTACCTCCACTCATACCTCTTTACCCTTTCTGACACCAGTATTGTCTCTGACAGCATTCTGTACTCTTCTGCTGGATTCATTTGGTAAAATTGCTGTATAGATTTCAAAGAACATATTCGTGATATGGGTTTATTAGAGAGGTAAGCAATAAGCTCATGACCCCAGTACAGCTGATACGTCCACACTCTCTTCAGTGTTACAGCTCTCCCTTGCGCACGCTCTCTCTCTTCTCTTCTCTTCTCTTCTCTCTCTCTCTCAGGTCTAGGAGGTCCTTAGTGCAGGATCAAAAAGTTCCATCTTGCTCCTTCCTTTTCCTGTTGGATGCAGGGCCCTTTCAACCTATGTGGAATTGGTTCTTTTAAACCTAGCGGGATTATAAAACTGACCCATCCCCATAAGTAAGGTATAGCCACTTAGCTTGCATAGTTTGCAACTTGACCAATCCCTGTAAGAGTTTTATGTAAGCCTGGTTTACTTACTAAACTAAGCAATTCCTTTGCAGGATATGGGCCTAATAAATAATCTTAGCAGGACCATGAACCCAGAACTAGAAAGTTCACATATTAACAGAAACCCATTGTCCTGGAAGCTTCTAAACAGGATTGAGTTTGCTTAACTCTTCTGGGTCAGTTTCAGGGACACCAGTGGAGAACGTACAGATGTTCTGAGTGAAGTGAGATGTCAGAAGGTCATAACAACTATGAAGGATTGTGGGGAAATTGTGCATGATTAGGTTTCTGAGAAAATTGGGTCTGTGCTAGCAAACAAGCTGTTAAAGTTAAATTGTGGCTAACAGGTTGAGCACTCTGGAGACTGTCCTAGAAGTGTGTGTTTGCAGTTGGAGTGGGTGGTGGTGCATGAGAGAGATTTCCTTAGATTTGATAACTCGTGTCTTTTTCCTGGAGACATGGTTTATGAACCAGAGTCTTTCCCAAGGAGGGTTTCCTCAGTGATCAATTCCCTGGCCTCTCCACAGGAAAGGATGTCTGCTGCTATGTGACTTCCCAGATCCTTGTTTTCAGTGTCCCTTGGTGCATTCATTCACTATCATTGCTGTAACAAGCTTGGCGTTTAAAACAACATAAGTTTATTATCTTACACTTCTGTGGGCCAGAAGTTCAAAACCAGGTTTTACTTGCTAAAGTCAAGTTGTCAGCAGTGTTCTTTTCTTTCTGGAAGTTCTGGAGGTGAATCTGTTCCCTTGCTGTTTCTAGAAGCCACCCACATTCTTGATTTATGTCCCCTTCTTCCATTTGCAAAAGAGTGTTGCATCTTCTTGTTTCACTCTGACCATGGCCTTTATAGAAGGACTCGTGATTACAGTGGGCCATTGTGATAATCCAGGACAAATTCTCCAGGTTATGTCGTTAATTTAATCACATCTGCAGAATTTCTGTTGCCGTATCACATAATATAGTCATAGGTTCTTGGAACTTGAAAACCATCTTTCAGAAGCCATTCTTTTTCTATGTTAGCTTACAGTGAAGATTCCAGTATCCACAGACTCACATCTATTATAGCTCTGATTATATTGTCCCAATGGAAGTAATTGGAATACAAGGAACTGACATGATTATTTTTTTTTGAGGGGGGGGGCATCACTTTCTCTCTGGTGGTTGTGGGATCTACCCGGCGCTGTTCCTGAAAGCTGCTGCTGGATTTGAACCGCCAAGCCCGCAGGCCCACACTCAACCACTTACGCCCCCGGGGCTCAGCCCTGACATGATTATTAAAATTCATTCACTCAGTTATCCATTTGATGCCGACTTATAGTGATTCTATAGGATAGGATCAAACTGCCTGTGGCCATCATGTAATCGTGTCAATTTCAGGATTGGAGTATAGGGGTGGAGTCTAGCCTGTCCTTCTGGAGATAGCCAATGAGACCTCTGTGTAGGCATGGCTTTCTCCTGAGAATTCTGGGAAATCGTGCGGTATTTTTTTCCCCCTGGAAATGCTTTACTGACAAGACACAAGACTCAGTCCCTGGCAGAAATTGCAGCTTGCGAGACACATACTAGCATACTGATAGACCCATGATAACTGGAGGAGCCGTAGGGAGACCCCTGCCAGCACTGAGATGCTTCTGCCACCATTGGATACACAAAACTCTGCACCCACTGGCTTGTGATTCTCCTGGCATCATTGCATGTGCTTTGTGAGTCTGAATAATTATAGATTGGTATCGAACATAGGGGCCAATATCAAACCTATGGACTTGGACTGAACTGGGTTGGGATACTTTCTCAATATTCCATTTCCTTTGTATACATATGCATGTTTGTGAATTTGTTTCTCTAGTCTACCAGGACTAACATATAACCCTTAAGGTTTTATGAAACTAACTGTTTAATTTCTATCTGTGGATCTTGTAGATTTCAGTCCAACACAAAACCATTATGCCTAAGTAATAGTATTTTATTTGTCCCTGCTCCAGGGATGTCATAACTACTCTCAGTATAATTCAAATTTTGACAGGTTGTACTGATAGGCTATCTAGGGTCTTGAATGGTAAGAATAAAAGCTATCCAGAGTTCCAACAATTGTCCCAAACATGCTACTACTACAGAATAAACTCATTTAACTTTTTTCTCATAATTGTTTTCCAGCTTGTCTGACTCATTGAAATGGAAAAGCGTATGTGAATTTCTTATGGGTCAGAACCAAGTGTCCTAAGCAGACACTGTCCTAAATGTAACAGTGTGATTTAGACCGCACTTAGCTCTCTTCATGTTGTGGGGTTGTACTAGGACATGGGAATCCTGTTGACCTCTCTCCCCTCCTTAGTAAGTTTAGGCACTCAATTTCAAAGTCGGTTTCAGGCTTTTAAGCTCATTTCATGGTGTGTTCTATATCATCTAGTAAAGTTGATCTAGTGTAGATCAACCCATTTTCATTAGCCTAGTATTGCCACTGAATTGGCTATTATTCATCTTATGACCCTAGATCATGTTAAGTCCTGGTGGCATACTTGTTACCCATTGGGCTGCTTAATGGAGGATCTGCAGTTCATAACCACCAGTCACCCCACAGGAGAAAGATGCGGCTTTCTGCTATGGTACAGAGAGAGTTAGTCTTGAAGACAAGCAGGGATAGCCCTACCCTAAACTGTAAGATTTCAGTGAGTCAGAAATGACTTGATGGCAGTGACTTTTTGAAGCATAACCCTCAGATGTAGGTTTGTTTATAGTCATGGCAGTTCTCCTACACTGATCTTTGCTAAAGGTTCCCATTATGGAATTGTTCTTCTGAAACAAATCACAACTTATTCTCCTTGAAGTATTATACTGCATAACTTGCCTGATAGAAAATTTTCTTAAATTTAAAATTCAGTGTCAAGCTTATGCATTATTTACTATCCTTATCTTGTCACCATCCTTATATACATACATAGGCAAAACTGTAAAGAAATATGAATAGGATGTTTAATAAGACATGTATTGTCGTATTAGTCTATAAATTTTCTCTTGCCTTTCCTTTCTGTCCTATTCCTTTTCTTCTCTTTTTCTTTTCCTTCTCCCTTCTTCTCCCTTCCCATCATTTTGTTTTCCCACTCTTATTTTCCTTCCCTGCTCGTCTTTTTTATTGCAAGTTTATTTCTTGAGTTTTACTGTTATAGAAAATAACACTGATGTCACTGTGGTTAGACCCTTGACTGCACGCCACCAGGTTGCCATTTTGCTAGTTCCACTAGCAACTGGAAGGGAGAAAACAAACCTTCGGTAAAAATTGCCCTGTGCTGTTGTATCAATTCCAAGTCATAGCAACTCTAGTGGGCAGAAATAAACCGCCTTATGGGATTGCCTAGGCTTTCAATCTTTATGGCACTTTAAAACGAAGAATAGGTCGTTCAGCCTGTTGTGAAGTACGTACTTGAGTAATCAGTTTAGAAATAAAGCTCAAATTTTAAATTAGTTTTTCATTTATGTATTAATATTTTCAAGATAGGAGAAAAAAAACCCTTTTTTTCCATCCTTCCCCCACTACCCCCACTAAACATTTTAGGAGCTCTGATAGCATAGTGATGTTAACTGCTAGGTCATTAGATTGAAACCACCAGCTGCTCCTTTAGAGAAAGATGAAGTTTTCTACGCCCATAAAGAGTTACAGTCCTGTAAACTCACAGGGGCCCTTCTCTACTCTCCTTACAGGTTCACTCAGAGTCCACATGAACTTGATGGCAGTGAGTGAGATAGGGTGTCCTAGGCTGTAAATCTTTATGCGCATTTTTAAACTATAAAAATAGGTAATTTTGTTGTAAAGTAAATGCTTGGGCGATTAGTTTAGAAATAAAGCCAATCTTTTAAATTTGTTACTTAATTGTGTTCTTTGTGCGTTTGTCCTTTTCTTGCATTACCATTTTAGGACTTTTCTTTTCGGTAGAGATGGAAATCCAAATAAACGGAATGTGCACAATGAGACATCTATGCATTTGCTGTGTATGGGGCCTCAGATTATGATTTCTGAAGGAGCCCTTCATCCTCGCTTAGCACGTCCCGCTGAAGATGATTACAGAAGAGCAGACTGTCTGCAGATGATCTTAAGATGGAAAGGAGCAAAACTTGACCAAGGCGAATATGAGAGGGCAGCTCTTGACGCTGTTGATAACAAAAAAAATACACCCCTGCACTATGCCGCTGCCTCAGGGATGAGAGCCTGTGTAGAGGTAACACTGTTTAATATTCTTCACGGTAAAATGTGTGCCTTGCTAATATTAATAATCAGTCACTTTGTTTTGCTTGTCTTCACATTTAATCAGTATTCTTCCTTTTCTGATCTTCAGAAAATTGGACTTCTTTGAAATAAAGTAGTAACTCCTTTGTTTTAAGGAAAGAAGGAAAAAGCAAAAATTAAATTAAATTTTGAAAAAAATATGAAGGATAAAACACAGCTAAACAGTCAACTTTGGGAATAAAATGGAATCAATACTAATGAAAGTTGTGTTAATATCTCTTAAAATAATCATCAGTTAAGACTCATATTGAGATTAATAATTCATTGTAATTGCTGACTTTTAAAATTTATTCATGTTAAGTATGGCAAATCTTGAGAAGTTTAAAATTATATTTGTATTATCTAAAGTTGATAAGTTTCCTAACTTGATGTGTTAATGAATGTGTTTTTTTGGAATATTATTATAAATACTTAACTGTTTTTCCTATTTAACCTGCATTAAAATGCTCCTAATTTGTAACATACTATATTTAACTTTCTATGTAGATGTATTTGTTGTCGTATCATAACTATTATGTACTATACATACAACAAAATATCTTTTCCTCAGCTATCAACATTCATGTCAAATCAGACAGAACTCATAGAAATTGTTAAGGGTTTCTTTTTTAGATTTTGTTTTGTACAGGTATATATATATATATATATATATATATATATATATATATATATATATTTGTGGGCATCACTGCTTCTGGTCCTGTACAGGTATATTTTAGTTTGCCTGGGAACCATTATAGCTTAGATCACAGAGTTTCTTTTTTTTTTCTTTATTTTTTGGGGGCAGGGGGCATCACTACCCTCTGGTAGTCGTGGGAGCTACCCAGCGCTGCTGGATTTGAACTACCAGGTCCACGGGCCACAGTCCTGCACTCAACCACTGACACCACCGGAGCTCAGCCCACCACAGAATTTTTGTTACCATAATATACTACTGGAAAAAGAATTATTCTAGTTAAATTAAAATATTAACCTGAATATTTAAATGTATATAATGTATACTCACAGATGCTCAAGGTGACATCACGAAGCTTATGGATTGGCACAGTGACTGCAACAATGAATTAAAACGATTATAGCACAGGACTGGATATCTTTCTATTTCAGTGAATTATAGAGTAGGGCAGCAAACAATTTCTTTAAAAGACCAATTGTTTTAGGCTTTGCGGACCTCTGGTGTCTGTCACAAACTTTCACCTAGAGCCTGAAATCATTTGTAACTATATGTAAACAAATGAGTATAGCAATGGTCTAATAAAACTTTATTTGTGGCCACTGAAACCTGAGTTTTTAAATATTGTTATGAAACATTCTTTTGACCTTTTTTCAAACCTTTAAAAATGTGAGACCAAGGGCTGAGCCCCGGTGGCGTAGTGGTTGTGCGCGGGACTGCGGCCCACTGGGACGGAGGTTCAATTCCAGCAGTGGGGCTGGGCCTCCTACTCCAACCACCGGAGAGCAGTGATGCCCCCCCCCCCCAAAAAAAAAAAGTGAGAACATTTCATGTCATTCAGAAATGGGCAGCAGGCCAAATTTCACTGACCTATGAACCTTACTTTGCTGAGATACTTTCTTGACAGCAAAGAATTCTGAGAGGAATATAGAAGTGCTTCTATACGTCAGAATTTTATTTTAAGCACACAACATGATATTACCAATATGTCACAAATACTGTGTGTTTTAGTTTTACAAAAGGGTTGAATTGAATATAATAAGTAATACCCTTTTTACTTACTTGCCTAGGGGTTTTTATTTTTTACTTTTGCATTTAGGTGAAAGAGTAACGAGAGGGATGATGGGTCCTGTGCACTTCCATCCTCTTTGCTAACTCAAAGCAGTAAATGTGGCTACTTAGTGTCAGCTCAGAGGCCACTCAAAAATCAAAGGTGATAAGTCACACTTGCCTCTTTGCAGCCACAGGGCTTTGACACTTCAGCTGCCATCAGAACATTTCACACTTCATTGAAAAGCCATAAAAACCACTCACAGGTCAGTCTGAAGAGTTTTACCTAATTATATTGTGTTGCTAGCACCTGCAGATTTTTAAAACTATGGAAAGAATACAACAATTGTAGCTCTAGTTCAGTGATTAAGTAGCTTTGTCTAACTGGGCCTCAATTTTCTAATCAGGAGAGTTATGACTTCATTATGGCATTGACAGGGAGTCAAAAATCACTTTATATATATATATCTATATACATACATACATACATACACATACATACACACACCACGCATGCACACATATATAATCATTTCACTGGGGGTTCATACAACTCTTATCACAATCCATACATACATTGATTGTCTCAAACACATTTGTACATATGTTGCCATCATCGTTTTCGTTTTGTTGTTGTTTTGTTTTTTGTTTTGTTTTGGGCATCACTGCTCTCCGGTGGTGGGAGTAGGAGGCCCAGCCCCACTGCTGGAATTGAACCTCCGTCCCAGTGGGCCGCAGTCCCGCGCACAACCACTACGCCACCGGGGCTCAGCCCACCATCATTGTTTTCAAAGCATTTTCTTTCTACTTGAACCCTTGATATCAGTTTCTCATTTTTCCCCCTCCCTTTCCACCATCTCTTCCTCATGAATGCCATTAGCAGTCACTGTATATATTATTAACAGTGATAACTAGTTATTGGGGACAATAATGAAGTTCTAGCTCTCCCTTGATAATTTGTAAATTATTATTTTTTCATGTCTTACACTGACCAGTGTTTCCCCTCACCCACTTTTCTGTTGTCCATTCCCTTCGGTGGAGGTTATATGTAGATCATTGTGATCGGTTTTCCCTTTTCACCCCCACCTTCCCTTTCCCCTCCAGCTATCGCTACTCTCAATATTGGTCCTGAGGGGTATATCCTGAATTCCCTGTGTTTCCAGATCTTACATGTCCCCAAGTATATGTTCTGGTCTAGCCATATTTCTAAAGTAAAACTGGGGTTACAATCGTGGAGAGAAGGAAACATCAAAGAACTTGAGGAAAGTTGTATGTTCTGATGGTTCCACACTGTACCCTGGCCGGCTCATCTCCTTCCCCAAACTCTTCTATACCCTTGAGATCTATTATCTTGTTGAAGTTGAGTAGGTAAGATTTCAGTGTGAGTAGTTTAAAGAGTTTGCACAAAATGTGATCCTCAGGGCTGAGCCCTGGTGGCGTAGTGGTTGTGCGCGGGACTGCGGCCCACTGGGACGGAGGTTCAATTCCAGCAGTGGGGCTGGGCCTCCTATTCCCACCACTGGAGAGCAGTGATGCAAAAAAACAAAAAACAAAAAAATGTGATCCTCAGTCTTGCATCAACAATTCCTGGGAACTTGTTTAGAACTTCAAATTCTCTGACCTTATCCACTCTTCAAATTTCAAATTAGATCATATGGGTTAGACAGTTTTCTGCTAGCCACAAATTCAGTGGTTCAAACCCATCAAGTGTTCTTTGGGAGAAAGATGAAGCTATCTCTTCCAATAAAGATTTATCATCTCGGAAACCCTATATGGATTCACTATGGGTCCAGACTGACCTGATGGCTACAGTGGGTTTGGTATGGTTATTGGTTATCCACCCAGCCACTGCCAGTTTAGCAACTTTTCATGATTCTTTTACTTGCCAAGCTTGAGAAATACTTTTTCAGTTCTCATAATCACATTTAAGGTTTTTGTTTTGCTTTGTTTATGGAAGAATAATTTAAAAGGAAAATAGAGGTGTTACCAACCATGAAGTACCAAATCTAAAAAATTAGTCTGATTGATTGTCATGTAGAGTAGATTTTAATGGGGTTTCTTTTTAAATTAAAAAAGTCATTTTAATTTGCAACAGAGGGTCCTGAAAATCTAACCATGCTGATGTAGTCTTTTTTTAATGTAGTTTTTTTTTTACACTATTAACTGAAAGCAGAGAATCCAAGAACGATGTTTACTTGAGTTTTGTTGACTAATTAAAGATATTCGATTATGTGCATCATAACAAACTATGGGTTAACCTTGAGAAGAATGAGAATTTAAAACACTTGTTTGTGCTCATGGGAACCTGTCCTTGGAGCAAGAAGCAATTGCTCAAACTACTGTGTGCTTTAAAAATCAGGAAAGGTATGCATTGAGGTTGTACACTTTTATCATACTTACTCAATCTGTATGCTGAGCAAATAATCCAAGTAGCTAGACTGTATGAAGAAGAAACAGCATCAGGTTTAGAAGAACTGTTATTAACAACCTGTGATATGCAGGTGATACTGTTAGGTTTTTCTCAAGAAGAGCTATACCTTGGTCCTTGGCTCCATGTGAGAAAGAATTCACGCCAAACCCTGGTTTGTGATCCAAACGAGTTTTATAAAAGTTAGAAAAAGTTTCCGGTTTACATAGGAACCCACAGGGCCCTCACCACTGCCTTGCCTGCCGGGAAGCTGCTGGAGAGAAGATACAATCGGCTCCAGGCTCCTGCCTGTTCAGTCCTTTGGTGGGGAGGCGTGGTTGATGACCCTGGTCGACACCATAGGCTGAACTGAATTCACCTGGTCTAGATGAGCCAACCCTGATGCAGCACTTCTGGCCAGATGCCTAGACCTCTGAGCATGTGCAGTGTACCATTCTCTTCTGGCCGATAGCCAGAACTGAGCATACACAATGGATGCCCTTTTCCCTATACTAGTCTACCTAGCAATAGAACCCTGTTTGCTGAAAGTGAGGAGGAGTTGAATCCCTGAAATGGTTTCTTAAAATTTTGCTACTTAAAAGTTTTCTAGAGACTAGCATTGACACAGTAACTGGAGCTTCTTGGAAATGTAGAATTTTAAGCCCTATTCCAGACCTATTAAATCTGGACCTATATTTTAACAAAAGGCCACCAAGGTGATTTGCATACGCTTACCTGAATATCAGCCATGGCACCTAATTTTACCACAAAACAGCATTAAAAATGTGCGGAAAAACTCAACTTATATGCAAATATATGGTATATTCCTATACCATATATGAATATATGCCATATATGCCACATATGTGCAATATATATGCAATATATGCCGAGCCCTGACTTAATACATGCACTGTAGGCCATCTGTGTTGAAATGACCTGTAAAATATATAGACATGTAATCCCTACTCCAAGCCCACTTAATCAGACTGTTAGGTCACCGAGGTGGTTTTTACACATTTCGAAAAACCTTTGCTGAGTTTATACAGACTTAAAAAGAATGAGTCAAATGCAAAAGACACTAAATAACTTACTGCATTTGGTGTCTATATTTGTTGGTAAGAGAAAGGAAGGCAGAAGGTCTTAAAAATAGTGGAGGCTGTTGTTATTAATTAAATTATTATATTAACAATGAGCTATCATTGGACAATATAATTATCTGTCTGTTTTCATGTTTTCTATAAATCTCTGATAGCACATCTATAAATAGAATTAAATGAGATTAACTTTGAAATAAAATGAAAATGGATTTGAACTTGGATGACTGGATCCTGCTGACAATTAATAGACACTTAAAAAGGTAGTTGAGGTAGAGGTATCAGTTGCAAAGAAGGGAGACTGTTCATTTAGAAATATGGAGAATAAAGCCAAGCTTATTAACACAAAATAGTAAATAGGCTATTGAAAACGAAAATGCGTGGTTCAGAAAAATACATAGAGTTAGAATGCAGTCATCTGCATAGAGTTCATGGCTAAAAGCAAGATACTAGAGATAATCAAGGAAAATTAGTCAAATTACAGATAAAATAGCCAAGAGTTAAAGTCACAGCTTAAATTTGGAGAATGCCCAAGTTTAAAGATGAGTGATCACAAAGCAGTGGAAAAACGAAAATCAATATGATACTGAGCTAAGGATGCCAGCAGTAGAATTTAAGGCCATGAGGTAGTCCTCCTGTAAAATACTGCAGAAGGGCAATGGAATTGGGAGACTGGACCAGTATTGAGAGCTGTGGTATTTCAGATGACGTCCTGGTGATGTAGTAGTGGCATGTGGAGTTTGGATTCGCATGGTCGGCAGTTCAAAACCACCTGCATCTCCTTGGGAGGAAGACGAGGCTTTCTGCTCCCACAAGCAGTTACGATCGTGGAACTCCACAGGGGGTTGCTACGAGTCAGCATCGACTCGATGGCAGTGAGAGTGGAACGACTTTTGGAAATAGTGTTTCGGTAAAATAGTCAGTTTAGGAATCAGATCGCAGGGATTAATGGAACGATTCATGTAATGAGGGAGTGGAGAAACTATCAGTCACTAATTTGAGAAATGTGGCTGAGAAAGAAAGTATTAGGAAGGAAAATTTAACAGCAGAATTAAGTTAAACAGTGGGCTGAGACCTCTGTGTCAGGAGTCAATAGAAAGCCAGAGAGTAATAACAGAATGCAGAGCAATGGAGAAACAGGAACAGTGGACCAGACTTTGGGCATCATCTAGCTTTCCGTCACCTCAAAATTATATAAACTATTTAACAGACGCAGATGTGTTAGAACAGACGTTAGAGGTTAAAGGACGACGTATCCAGAGTGACCAGTCATTTAGATTATGGGTCTAACGGTGAGGAAGGGTTTTCTTGAATACTGAGGGCTCCTCTACCCTTGATCTGAGATGGGAAAGGAAGAGAAAAGTAAATAGATGATTATACATGTTGAGATGGTGGCAATTGGATGTTTGTTTTAACACATTGCAGATGATCCCAAGTTTACTCGTGTTTATGGTTTAATGCAAAAAAAAAAAAAAAAAGCTAACAGCCAAAACACTTGGGTAAGTTAGTAAAAAAAAAAAAATCCGGTCTTCAATGTGTTAAGATAGAATATTGTATATGTCATCAGTGTTTAAGGTAGGCTAAATAGATTTCAGTGAGGATAAACTATCTACTCTTCTGTACTTTTAGAAGGAAGTCACTGCCTATTAGGTAAAAGCAAAGGATCCGACGTTATACAGCAATGTAGTGGCTGTTACCACCTTAGATATCTTTTACCAATTGGTAGTGCCTACCATATGACCCAAAGGTCAGCAAGTTGAAAAGTTTTTAACATGCACCTCTTCAGGTCAGGCATTAGGCATTTGTCCAGCTTATATACCAAAAGTAACATACATGATGATTTTCCTTGCCAATGTCAATGCTACAATCATGGATCCTCCATTCTACCTTGAAATTATATGGATTTCTATACAATACCTATTAGAACAACGAGATATAGATCTTTATGTTTGACTCCAACTCATTTGGGGGTTTCTTACAAAAACTGATCACTAATGAAAGCAAGAAGTCTCTCCCTATGAAAAATCACTAACTAGAGGGTAGACACTGGAGAAGACTTCCCTTATCTTTTAATTCCATTTTTCAACAAACTTTCTGAAGCCCCCTTTTGTTAACATGAGTGAAGGTAAAGACAATGTACAATAGGAGTAGGTCAGTACAAATCAGTCAAGTCAAAGGAGGACCCCCGAGAAGAGCACAAACATTAAAGCAACAAGGTAAATATTATGATGCAAACAATCCCATAGTAACAGTAATCTGTAAATAATCTGTAAATGGGTACATAGGCACTCAACTGAACAGGAATGGCAAGACAAATAGGTCTACATTAATGAATATACAGATTTGACATGATATTTTACATTTGCTTTTCTATGTGCTACAATTATATCCATAAATGTAGTAGAGGGTAGCAAAGTTATAAAAACTTTCTAGTGATCACCCAATACCTTGAAGGAATAAATCACTGTGGCCTGAAGGGATGCTTAGGACTGTAGTCTCAGAGAAGACCAAGGTCTATTAGAACAACTAGTCTCAGGAGATACCAAGCTCAGTTAGGACATGTTCTCCATCTTTCTTTGGTGAGTAGCAACTGGAGTCTTAAAAGATTCTGAGCAGGCATCTAAGGGACAACTATGGTCTCTTCTAGTCTAGCGCAAAGAAAAGTGAAAAATATCAATGATAGGTAGAAACAATTAGTTCAAAAGGTGATGGACCGCATGAATACTTGCTTCTTTGATCCTGGGACTAGAATTGGTGGGGCCCAGCTACCACTGCTAACTTCTCGGAAAGGGATCACAATAGGAGGTCCAAGATAGAGTGGGACAAAAATGTCCAACCAATCTCCAAAGTCTGAAAGACCAGTCTTACTTGTCTGATAGGGAATGAGGGTACTGACTAGCCCTTCTCTACCCTGTAACTTGTGGCTCCGTTTTCAGTCAAACAAAGGACGGACCTATGAAATGAAGAATGTCACCAGGAAAGTACACACTGTCTAAAATAATCAACTATATTATACAAGATTAAAGGACAGCTTTTATGCAATAGACAGAGCTCCTCAGAAACCAGGAAAGGAAGGAAAGAAGACTAAGCTGAAATGGTAATCACAGAGGAAATGGAAGAGTGCTGTAACATTGTGGTAATTACATCCAATGTCACAAATCATATATGTTTGCATAGTTGAGTGGAAAGCCAGTTTACTTTGTAAACTTTCACCCAAATCAATAGAATGGTTTTTAAAAAACCAACAAAATAGCTCTAACTGTGATGCTGGCCAGTGCTTTGTCAACATGACTTCTCACATATCCACGCTTCCAACACAAGCGTTTTCCTCCTAGAAGTATAGAATTTGCTTTCTGAATACACAGCTTTTAAACAAGATTCTAGAGTGACATAGCAACTGTGGTTTTGCCTTTGTTTATTATTAAAGAAAAATAGGCATTAACTTAAAGATGACATGTCATCTTTATTACAGTTTAGAATCTCTTCTATGATTTATATGTATTGAAAATAGATGACTTTGAAAGTTATTTTTGTATTCATTTTAGAAATAATTTTCTACAATTCCAAAAATAGAAAACCAAAGTCTCAATTCTCTTGGTTTTTCTGCAGCAGTCAAAAGCTGAGTAGCTCATTTTGTCTTTAGATCTTTAGGTATTAAATAATCTGTGAAGCTGAAAAGCTAAATACTAGAACACAGACATCCTCTACTTTTCAAATATGTGTTTTATGCCACTGAGCTTTTGCAAAAGACCAATGTTCGTGTGTGTGTTTTGTTTAATCTAAAAAGGATTTTCCCAGTTTTCAGTAACAGACATCCACAGAGGATTTCACTTTTACTAAAAAAGATGAAAAGTAAAACTAGTGTGCAGTGTTTGTTTTGCAACAAGCTTTTAAAGGCAGCTCACACCCCAAGCAAGTTCCTTCCCTGGAAACTATGCTATGTACACATTATTTTATATATAGTCTGTGTATCATTTCATGTCTACTTTCACAATGTTAAAATATTATTTTAGGTTTTATGTGTTAGTAGGTATAATTTAGTAACGATCATCCTTCCATGTTTTTAAGTTTAGGACTGTTTAAAACGGTATTCCATATAAATTAGAGGTAATTGCTTCTTTGTTTTTTTTGTTTGTTTGTTTGGTTTGCTTTTTGTGGCATCACTGCCCTGGTGGAAGTAGGAAGCCTAGCCTTGCTCCCGAGAGCTGCTGCTGGATTCGAACCGCCAACCCTGTGGGCTGCAGTCCTGCACACAACCACTTGGCTCAGCCCGCTTCTTTGTTTTATGAATGATTTCATAGGAACTCTCTACTTAGGAGGAGAGGGGAAACATCTAAGTCCTGTTACTACCATTCGGTATAATAAGTCTGCATTTGGTATGATAATACTACAAGTCTCCAGTATTGAATGGGTTTAAAACCAAATCCACTGACTTCACATTGATTCCGACTCCTAGAGACCATCTAGGGCAGAACTGTTCCTTCATGTTTCTGAGACTGTAAATCTTTACGAGGAGCAGCCAGCCCCATCTTTGTCCTATAGAGCAGTGGGTGGGTTTGAAATGCCAGCCACGCACTTAGCATAAGGTGACCAGACATCCCTCATTTTAACAATTTGTCCTGCGTCCAGTGGCATTTTAAAATTAAATATATTAGAGTACTATTTTTGTGTTCTATGAACATTTTTGTTGCTTCATATAGACAAAATTTTAATCAAGGAACCCCCACCTTCCCTCAGTCAATGGTGTCCAGCTTAAAATCTGGTCACTTTAAGTTAGCATCACCTGGTGCCCCATATTGATGTGATTCCCAAGCCAACCCAAACTCGTTGCCATCAAGCCACTAATTCTGTGGGTTTCCAGGACTGTACCATCACAGGTATAGAAAGCCTCATGTTTCTCTCACAGAGCAGCTGGTTAAACAGCGGTCATTTGACTTGACCTAGTGATAGCAGTCCAACATGTAATCCACTCTAACTAGACCATCAGGACTCCCCATGAACAGATTGAGTAATAAACAGTTATCATATTCCTGAGTCACAGTTTATGTATGCAAGGATCATTGCTTCCCAAACTCCAAGAGATATATATGTGCTATTGCATTTTTTGTTGTACTAATGTGACTGACCATTTTAAGGTGTTTGTAAATATTATATAAAATTAAGGCATTTAAATCTATGGTTGCATTTTTAAAAAACAAAGCAAACTTTTTTTAACCTTCTAGTAAAAAACAAACTTTTTTAGCTTCTAGTAAAACATGGAGGAGACCTGTTTGCTGAGAATGAAAATAAGGATACTCCTTGTGACTGTGCAGAAAAGCAGCACCACAAAGACTTGGCTCTCAATCTGGAATCTCAAATGGTATTTTCACGGGATCCAGAGGCTGAAGAAATAGAAGCTGAATATGCTGCATTAGACAAACGAGAGGTAAGTTTTCGTAAAGAAAAAAAGTCATAGTATTTAAAGTGTTTTAGTGTTTTTAAGTATTTAAAGTATTTTAGTGTATTTTCCTTTAAAACCGGGATTGTATGATCCTTTTAGTCACACACCTTCTTGTCCATGACAGTTATATGACACAGATCTAGAAAACCTCAAAGAGAAGTCTTCCAATATATGTAAAAATGTTTGCTTACATATAAATAAAGGCGCTCTTAAAAAATATGAATCCTATCTGCTATTGATGCTCTAAAACTCCAACCCCATTTTCATCAGTTTCTCACTCTCTTCTGGATTTTTCTTTTTTTCCCCCTGGATTTTTTTCTTAGAGACATACTTTAGTTAACTCCCATCTTAAAATTTAACAACCTCTCTATTGAATACCCTATCCCCAAGCTGTGCCCGCCCAGCTTCACCTCCCTGTTTCTGATCTTCCTATGCAAAAAAGCAAGACTTAAACGTTAACTCTACTACAGATTGACTTCCTCTGGTCAGCCCGCTATGGTGTAACTTTCTTTCCTTCTATGATGGAACTGCACTTGACAAGGATACCAAGAGTCTCCAGGTGGCCAGTACCCACAGATAATTTCTCTCTGCTCATGTTACTTGAATTGCTCAGCAATACAACACAACGAAGCCTCCCTTCTTTGTGAAATAGTCTTCCTTTGACTCCCAGGACAACAGTCTCTTCTATTTTTTAGCCAAGTCTTGGAAGAAGTACAGTCATACTGCTCCTTAAAAAGTGAGGGTGATGAGGCTTCAATTCATCTCATAGCTTGGGCATATTTTCAAGAATCAGTCCTGGGAGAAGGAGATCAGACCCACAGACCTCAAGAAAATGGATTGGCACAGTGGGTTCAAATATAACAGTCATAAGATGGTAGAACACAAGGCAATGTTTTATGCTACTGTACATAGGGTTGATGTGAGTAAAACTATTCGAAGGCACCCAGCAACAGGATATGTATATGGTTAGCCCATTTCCTGGTGTATGTCATAACGTAGATTCTCGAGTATAAGCCAACTCGCATATCAGCCGAGGATCTTAATTTTGCCACAAAAACTGCATTAAAAATGTGCTGAAAAAACTCAGCTTATACATGAGCATATACAGAAACGTATGTCAGAGCCTTTTCTGAATTTGTTTTAAAAGTTAACTATCATTTTACCCATTATATCCAAGTAGTGCAATATAAACTAAAATGCTTGACTATTTCACATTTCTTTAATGGTCTTATAGCCGCAATAATGTGCACCAGTGCAAAAGAACAACAGTACTTTCATATCCTGTTTCTTTTTAGTTTCCTTTTTTCTTTGAACTGGTACTGAGTGTGTTGGAGGTTATTGCTGGTTTGTGTTTAATCTGAAAATAGAAGCAGTTTATCTTTGCAAAAGGAAAGAGAAAGGCACCTTCATTAAATCTTTCCTGTGGAAGAGAGAGCCAGTGCCCATTTGGGACTGAGTAATGTATTGAAATGCTTTGTCTGACCTAATTGCAGTTCTTTTGCAATGATTTGAAGTGAATATGTTACATGTTCATGAAAGCAGCTTGTCTTTCTCTTTCAAGAAATATTTTTCTTATAACACGTACATTTCCATTGATTACTTTCATTTATTAATAACATTCTAATCTTTATAATCATGGGGAAGTTAACTATTTTCTCTACTTATTTGGCTTAACACAAATTAGATAGAATCATGGGTAATGTGAATAACAACATGTAGGAAATGTAGATAAAGAAATATATAATTACTACTATTGAGACTATCAGAAAGTATTCAGTCTTATTGCTGAAGCAGTAGAGTGTCAAGTCTAAATTCATAGTACATCAACTCCTTACTTATTGACTCTCTCATTATCCAATATCTCACATTTGTGACAATAGTAAAAAATACTCTGTAATTTTTGGCATTAATAATACAGATTTGACAGTAACCAATGCTGATGTGTGAGACAAGAGTAGTACCAGCTGCCACGGTTAAAGTTATGTGTACACATTGTGTATAATCTCTATGTGAACACTGTAGACCTTTATTTTTTTTTAATCTTTGTGTTTTCAATGAAAGTATACACAGCAGCTTATGTTAGCTTCCCATTGAACAATGCTTATGCAGAATTTCTCCATGAACTTTTTGAAACCCTTATATATGCACTTAGCTTGTATAACCACAATCATTTTTCATTATTATTGCTATAAAATTATGTATGTCATATACCATTACCCCTCTTGAGTTATGCAGACTTCCCCATATTGCTTATTACCTCTTTGATCAACATAAATAGTAAATGATATCCATGGGAGAATAGCCCTTTTTATAGATATATAGCCAATCTTTACTTTTTATAAAATGAGGTCATTTGTCCTTATGTCCTCCAGATTCATCACATTAGGTTTTACTCATTATTTATAGTTGCATTATATTACATCGTATGTATGTACTGTAATAATTTGTTCTTTCACACATCTGTTGCTGGGACCTTAGTTTGCTTTCATCTTGCTATTGTGATTCATGATACAGTGAACAGAGTTGTTAATCCGTCTATTATACGTCTATTCGTATCACTGCTTGTACATCTCTAGGCTATATATCCCTAGGAGTAGGATGGCTGGATCATAAGGTACTTCTATTTTTAACTTTTTGAAGAAGTACCAAACCATTTTCCTTAGTGCTTATACCATTTTACAATCCCATCAGTGAATCCTACAAATTTAACTATGTAAGAGTAGGCTAGGTTTTTGCAGGGGGATGTTTCACAAATTAAAAGTAAAGGAAGAATATGTTACGTTTGGGGATTTTTCTAAAAAAATTTGCATGAAATTTCCAATTTTTTGTTTTTTGTTTGGTATTAATGCCATCCATATATAGAATAGTGTGATTATATTGCCCTTTATTTTTCCAGTTAAGTTTATGAGATACCTGTATATATGTACAATTTCATGTAAGTATAACAATATATACAGTAATTTGTTGTTTTTTGTGCCTGTGTGCTTTCAGTTTTAGAACATTTTTCTTTATTTTCATAGTTAATCCCAGTCAGTTCTAGTGCTCCCCCTGCCGCATACATTGTTTGTTTCCGCAACACTCTTACCCTTCTTATCTCCCATCCTCTACAGTACAGTACTGCCCCTATACAGTAAATGGTTCATGGAATATGTTCAGTTTGTCTTTACCATCATTTAAAAGGAACACATGCAAATTAAATAACTTAAATGGATTTAAGAATAGCACTGCTGAGTGCACAGGCACTGTTGGTAGTTCTTTAATAACTCCAGTAAGTTTTCTTTGGGGGGGGGGGAGAAATTTTAAAAGGTGCATTGAAGGTCAATTTTTATAACTTTTTTAATGAGGGTAAATGTTTGTTGGTTCAATCATTTAAACTATCTGCCTAAATAAACACAGTTTGCCAAAAGAAAAGATTAGATAAAAACACAAGAAGACTTTCATTGTGATTTTTGCTCAGTAATGGGATTATAGACTTTACGTTCTAATGCTTTTTTAGAATATGTAGAATTTGAAAACCTTAGAGTCTGATGGTATTGTCATTACAGTATGGCACTTTTGTTTTGGAATGATTCAGCACATGATCTCCAGCCTCTACACTCCAGCTTAAAAGAGTTTGCAAAAGAGTAGTGTGAAATCTATAACAGAGGAAAGTAGACTACCTTTCTTGCTTCCATTGAAACTGGGAAATTTTAAATTTCACATATTTGATTATATGCATGTAAATACTTCCTAAGAATATAATAGCTCATTTAGCCTTTTCTTTTTTTTCAAAGCCATATGAAGGATTAAGACCTCAGGATCTTCGCAGATTGAAAGATATGCTTATTGTGGAAACTGCAGACATGCTTCAGGCTCCACTGTTTACTGCTGAAGCTTTACTTCGAGCTCATGGTAATAATAGCAATGTCATATTTCTGGATAATACTAGGGCGTTTACACTTTTCAGAATGAAAAGACGGCTACTTTAGTATTTTACTGTAAAAGAAAATAATTTGTTAAACAAGCCTGAGTTGTTTTTTGTGCAGTGATTATTACAGGACACCTCACTCTCATAACATGGTATATGTTGAAGTATAAGCTGACCGTAAGTCATAAAACTTGAGTTACTATGTCAGCTTATACATTGTTTAATTTAGAAACATTAGGGTTAGGAGTTAGATTCCACAGTTCTAGTTTTGATAATTTTGGCTAAATTCATTTGAATATAACATTGTATTCATTCAATTAAATTCTTAAGGATTACGTTACTGATATTTTCTATTTTATTTCTTTTACGTGAAATTTGTCTTCTTGAAATTCACAGAGTACAATTTTGGAGTCAACTGAGAATTCTCTTTTGATAGGTTTATTTGAGAATGCAGACAACTTTCCTTAAGTTTTCCTTTATATGCAGCATGGTGCACGTTCTCTGTGACTCCTAAGATGGCCATTCTGGAAGTTGTCATGTGCTAAATTGGGCCCTTTCTTTGTATACTTGATGTTTTAAAAAAACTGTTTTCCAAGAAAAGCATATTTTCTGGTTTTAAAAAGAACAATTACACTTAAAGAGAAAAAGGCAAGTAGATATCCTATTCATTTGGAGATTCTGTGTATTTTAACCTGAAGTCTTATTGCTTATACCAAAACAATGTCAACTTTGAAATTTTTATGTAATTCTTTGACCAGAAGAAAGCTACCAACTCCATATTCCATGATCATCACTGTTATTCCATGATCATTACTGTTAATAATGCAATGTAGAACTTTCCAGAATCACTAGTTTCAGTATTGGTATTTTGCAGAATTCTACATTTGGTATTCTTTTCCTGTTTTGTATATCCTACCCATTGCTGCTGAGTTTATCTTGACTCATGGAAGCCCCCGTCTCTGTAGGCCAGGGTGGCACTGCTCCACAGAGTTTCTAAGGCTGTAAATCCATATGGAAACAGACATGATGTTCTCCCACAAAGCTGGTGAATTCTAACAGCTATCCGTTCATTTGAAACCATTTGAACTCTCTAGGAGACCTTTAGAGCCTAGGTTTCTCTGACTGGACTGTCCATCTCACCTTTACCTTTCCCACTGTTACTTCTCATCAGAAATCACCTCTTCCAGGAAGCCTTTTCTGTTTGTCTTCCCAGGTCTACATTGAGATCCTTCCTGTCTGTTCCTATTATATCTCCTACATATATGTATCAAGTATATAGAATACAATTATTAAAATAGCCTATTACTTTTTTTATATGTGAATTTAGGAACTAGTTGAGGGCAACTTTTGTTTCTTACACAATACCTCACATATTTTAACCCCATAGAAAATACCGAGAGTGAATAGGTATTATACCCGAAATATTATTATATTTTCTGAAAATCCACCTTTTTGTTATAAAATTATATTCTCCCTATCCATCTGAGTAAATAGCTTGGGTGCCACATCTGACCTCCTTAGAATATAAAGAGTGAAGGAGAAGCCATCTTCACATCTGTCAAGGAAAATTTCTGTGAGTCAGAGGTTACTCATGCCTCCACTCTCCATTCTTTTTTACCCTATTTTGATACCAACTATCCCTCCTACCACACTGTCCATCTCAGTACTTCTCAGTACTGCCCCTCATACAACACTGTCCACTGTACTTCTCAGCTGAGTTTCATAACCCATTGTAACGGCCACACAGAACTCACAGATAATAATACAACTATGGGGGGTTATTAAGAAAGTGGGCAGTTTCTCACAAGGCAGGGTCAGAAAACATTGTAAAGATATACCACTTTAGTCCACAGCAACACTTCTTCTTAGCCTCTCAGCCACGTGGGACTCCGGCCTCTGCTTTGCTACAGCAAATGTTTCAAAACTCCTTTAGAGCTGATAAATGCCCCCAAGTTACTCTGCAAGCCAGCTTCCTACCCAAGGGCACTCCTCTTTACTCATACGTAGGCCAGGAATCCATCCCTCTTGTCTTAACAGTCTCAGCATGACTCCTCTGCTGTCTCATGGTCTCAGAACTGCTAGCGCTGGTGCTTCTGCCCCTCAAGCAGGATCACACAATTTGTGAATGGCTCTTCTCTCTTGATGTTGTGAAATTCCTCTGTTGCTTCTTCTGAGATGACTTTCTTTTTAAACCAGCAGAATGATAATAATGACCAATCCCTTAGTTTGAGACCTTATATCTTATTTACATGCTACTGGATGGGAGTTAGAAAGACTATGCATAGTGAAGCCATATCAACTTTACTAAACCATCTTTATCAAAGTTCAAGTAAATCATAAAATTAAAAATTAAATCTGTTCAAAAATCGGATTTATAAATCCAGAAGAGCTTTTAAAATCATCTAATTTAGAGTTAAAATATTTACTTTTTACACAGTAACAATGCTTAGGTGTCATAATACAACTTGTAAGGAAAGGCAAATATCTTCCATTATGTTTCTGTAGAGCAAGGATCTCAAGCATCAATAGATATATGCTTTGCCCTTTGCTTGAGCTTTTAAATACCAATTAAGTATAATGTCGAGCTGGTGAAAAAGGAGAAGCTATTCATAAACGGAGAACCATTGCATTGAAGTCTGTATTAGTTACCGTAAGCTAGTTGCTGAAACAAATATAATAGTCCAAAACATTTTCTGGTAAGGATTAAAACAATTTCTCTGTTCCACTCAGTCATTTTCTGACCTTAACTAAGATTTTTCAATCTTTAAGTAGCTTCCAAGATTATCTGGTGGATTATCTCTGTTGCAGCCATCCAGTGAAAAGGAAAAGCGCATAGGAGAATACATATGGGAAGTTTTTAATATGTCCTTAAGTGTGCCACACATTACTTCTGCACATATTCTACTGCCCAAACTGTCACAGAACAACATCTATTGCCCGTTTGTGTACAGGTGGCCATCTCTACTGCACATACACAGAGCTAAATATTAAAGTGACTCATATTTTGTTTTACTTTTCCCTTTTTCAAATAGACTTTTTAAAATTGATTTAGAGAAAACACGCAACAAGTACAAAATTCCCACTTAGCTCTTCTCCTTGTACGTTATTTTTACTGTTCACATTTTTCCTCTGTGGTACACTTGTTGTAGTTAAAGAACTACTGATAATATAATTATTAACCAAAGGGTTTACTTTGTGTTATACAATATTCTGAGTTTTGACAAAAATTAATTTCATGGATCTACTCTGACAGTAACTTACAGAATAGATTCACTGCCCTAAAAATGACCTGTGCTCTGCTGTTGATCTCTTGGCACATCCTGATCCCTGGGGACCACTGATCTTTTTGCTATCTTAATCATTGGGTATTTTTCAGAATGTCCTTTTGGAATGTCATTTGAAATCATACTGGATGTAGCTTTTTCAGACTGGTTTCTGTTAGCATTTAAGGTACTTCTGTTTTTCATTTTTATTTTTAATATTATGTTTCAGGTGAAAGTTCACATAGTAAAGTAGATTCTGGTTTGACAGTTTCTATGCAAATTGTAGTAACATTGGTTAATATTTTTCATAAAGCGTCAACTTTCTCTTTTTTGTTTTAGGTATTCTTTTTCCACTACGCTAGTTTACCGTTACCATCTCATCTTTGCTTTAGAGTAAATGTTGATTTTTTTTATCCCATATAGGTGATTTTTTAGTAGAGTGCCATGATCATGGATAATATTTTTTTATTTTTTGTATCACTCTGTACTATAAAACGTGGGTAGTTTGGGTTCAAGACAAAGAGTATCTTAGAGAGATGGTTGTGGGGAACCCTTTGATATCAGCTGGTCCAATTATTCTTCTTGTTTCTGAAAATTTGAATTTTCTTTGCTTTTTTCCCCTACTCTATCCAGGACCATCTATTGTGAACCATTGTCTGAGAGTTAGTTCTTGTAGCTGGACATTATTTCATCCTTCTGGTCTCAAATAGTTAAGGCTGTGACTTGTGTAGGCTCTTAGCCATATAGACTTGATCCTTCTGAGAGATTTTGGTTCCTTCTTCTGACAAATTGAGACCAATAGTTTTTTTCTTAGAGGGCTACTTGTAAGCAGCGTAAACCTTAGATATTACTCACTGTAAGAACATGAACTTTATCAAGTCTATTATGTCAATTGATTGAGATAAACTTTCAAAGATAGAAAACTAGTCTTGCAAGGTATTCAGTTGTGTCTAAGAAGTCACTGTAATGCTATCTTCTTCAGCTACGAGAGAGCTTAAAAAGTTTGTGGAAACTTTCCATTACATTGTCCACAAACTTTTTTGTACCTGCACATCTCTATCTGTACTTACTCATATATTTGGATACCTCCATCTGTGCATACATGTGTACACACCTGCACTTACCCGTGTCAAGTACTGGACCACTAACTGAAAGATGAGTGGTTTGGACCCACCTGCTCCTCCAAGGAAGACAGGTGATGTAGTCTCTAACTATTTATAGCCTTAAAACCTTAGAGAGCAGTTCTCATCTATCCCATAAGGGAACTATGAGTTGGAATCAACTCAACAGTAGTGAGTTTGGTTTGTTTGGTAGCTAGCAACATTCAGCCATTTCCAGAGGGAGCATATGATCAAGAACTAATTATATCTAAGGAAGAAGTCCAAGCTGCACTGGACTTCTGTGGAAAACAAGCCTTGAATTAAAAGACTATCGATTGAAATGTGTCAGCAAGCCGATAAAGTACTAGAAGCACTGAATTGCCTATGTCAAGAAATTTGAAAGACAGCTATCAGGTCAATCAATTGACTGGAAGAGATCTGTATTTGTACCCATTCCAAAGAAATGTGACACAATAAAATGTAGAAATTGTTAAAAGACTATAATATTTGTAAGTAAAATTTTACTGAAGATTGTTCAATAACAGTTGCAGCAGAACATTGACCAAGAACTGTCAGAAATTCAAGGTTTATTCAGATGAGCATGTGAAACAAGGGATATTATTGCTGGTGTCAGATGGATTATAGGTGAAAACAGAGAATACCAGAAAGATGTTTACTTGTATTTAATTGACTATGGAAAGGCATTTGAATGTGTAGATTTTAACAAACTATGGGTAGCACTGAGAAGATAGGAATTTCCAGAACACTTGGAACACTTACATAGTCCTCATGCAAACAAACCAACGGGCACTCCTTTGAACAGAGCAAGGAAATACTGTAGTTTAAAATCAAGAAAGGTATGTGTAAGTGTTGTTTTCTTTCATCGTACTTATTCAGTCTGTATGCTGAGAAAATAAGGCAAGAAGCTGGACTATCTGAAGAAGAATGTGGCATCAGAATTGGAGGACAATTTATGAACTTGCAGTGCAGTCCAGGCCCTGGTGGCGTTTGCATGGGGCTGCGATCCACATGGTAGCTGTTGAGAACCACCAGCCCCTCCTTGAGAAAGAGACGGGGCTTTCTTCTCCTGTAAACCGTCAGAGTTGTAGAGGCTCACAGCGGCAGTTCTGCCCTATTCTGTAGGGTCACTGAGTTAGCGTCAACCCAATGGCAGTGAGTTTGTTTTGTTTTTTGGCAATGCAGACAACCTTGCTTGATGAAAGATAGGAAGAGTTGAGTCACTTCCCACTGAAGATAAAGGGCTGCAGTTTTCAGTGTGGGTTGCATCTCAATGTAAAGAAAACCAAAATGATTAATAGATTAACATTATGATAAACTTAGATCAGCAACCAATGTTTATGGAAGCAATAGAGAAGAAATCAAGTGCATTTGGGCAAATCTCTGCACAAGACTTCTTTAAAAGTGTTGAAGAGCACGCATGTGGCTCTGAAGAATGAGGTGCACCTGACCTAAGCCATGGTGTTTTCAATCACTGCATGTGCATGTGATAGTTGGACAGTGAATAAGTGAGATCAAGGAAGAGTCAATGTACTTGAAGTACAGTTTTTGTGAAGACTATTTCAATACCGATCACCAGGACAACAAGGAAGAAAAGCCAGGAGGCTCCTGAGATGCCAGGATGGCAAAACTTCATTTCATGTACTCTGGACATGTTATCAGGAGAAACTAGCCCCTGGGAAAGGGCATCACGCTTGGCAGCGGGGAAGACATCAAAAGAAGAGAAAGGCCTTCAGTGAGATGATCGATGGTCGCTACAGCTATGGACTCAAACATTACAGCACTTGGGAGGCTGGCACAAGACGAGGCAGTGGTTTCTTCTGTTGTGCATAAAGCCTCTTATGAGTCAGAACGGACTCACAGCACCTAGCAACAAGACCTTTATACCATTGTGCTGATGTACTTACATACGTGACCATACATTTTTTTAAATCATTGTTGGAATTGTTACAAGGTTATAAATGCTAGATTTTTTAAAAAATACAAGCATCTTTTTCTCGGAGTGCTTCTTATTGATATAATTTACTTTGATCATTCTGTGCTCACTATACTTACATTCAATACTACTTTTTCCATCGCCCAAAGTAACCTCTACAATAGTTTGATATGATCACATAGCATTACTTAGTAGTGTATGTACTGCATTTTACTTATTCATCCATTGATGAGCATAAGTTGTTTTCTTTTTGCTTTCGTGAATTATGATATGTTGATGTATGTGTGTATGGGTATGTTCATGCCACTTCTGTTAGGTCTGTAGAGTAGGTACATACTTTTTTATTTTTTTGGCATCACTGCCCTCTGGTGGGAGTAGGAGGCCCAGCCTTGCTCCTGGAGAGCTGCTGCTGGATTTGAACCGCCAAGCCAGTGGGCCACAGTCCTGCACACAACCACTACGCCACCAGGGGTTAGCCCCAGAATAATGGTTTTATCATAAATAGTTCTATTTCTTGTTTTTCGAGGAACTGCCATACTTTTTTCAATAATGTATGTATGTATGATAACTCTTATGTGCACTATTATACAGGATCTAAGGTTAACTTTACCAGTAATGTTGGTAAAATTAAAAGGAGCATTTCCATTTCTTGGTTTATTTGCATATTGTACTCTCAGTATTATTAGATAATCAGTTATAATTCTATTATTACTTCATTGATATTTTCCTAAATTACTTTTTTCATGTAGTATTTCTCTACATACTTGTATAGATCCCTAATAAGGTAAAATCTATTTGGATTTTTTTACATAGACTGTTTTTATTATATAATAACTTTTTAATAAATTAGTAAAAAATGTGTTCCATATTTCATTTTCCCCTTTAAGTCATTAAGTAGAGGCTAATGGAAATGTTGAGTTAGACATTATTTAATATTGGTTAAGTAATATCAGTGGCATTTGATAATCAAATAAGATTTCTAGAGATAAATGATATTAGCGAGGAAATACACAGTGCACAAAGCTACAGTGTATTCCAGTTGCCCTTAAAGTCAGGACAGAATCTGTTTTAGAGCTATTAAAGTAAACTCTTTGGAAGATTTATAGATTGTATCCTTGGTAACATCCATTCAGCTTTACACATGGAAATAGATTTGAGAATTATACTATCTGTTGTCCTTTTGAGTCCTAAAGTAATGAAGTTGATCTAGATTAAGCAGAAGGCAGAAGTATTTGGCAGTGTTTGCTAAGTGGTAATTAAATTTTAAGGAGGATTATGTTAGGGATGCAAAGGTCATTTTCTACTTCCTCAGTAATAAAGGTAGCATATAATTGAATGCTACCTAATGAGAAAATAAACTTTACGAAGTATGAGAACAGGGCTACTTTGCTTGTGCTTAGAGTAAATTTGCATTAAAGTATTTTAAAAATTCTTTTAGAGGCCTTTTTTTCCTATAGACATTTAAACTGTGATGGTCCTCATCTTTTCTTTTCACGCTGTAAGGTCCTCTGTCCTACAGGGTCACTGTGAATTGGAATCGACTCACTGTTAGTGAGCAAGAGAATCTTAGTCTCTTGCCCATGTATACCACAACGTGTTGGAAAGTTGTCTAAAATACCTCAAAAGCACCTAAAATTCATCATGTCGAAAACTAAACCATGCTTCTGCACCTCAGCTTGGATCTTTGGTGGTTTCTTATTTCCATGGCTGACAGCCCTGGCCAACCTGTATTTAAGTCAAGAGTTTAGGATACCAATTAATGTCAGTTCCCTCTTTCTCACACCCCTGTGTCTTTTCACTTTGAATTGACAATTTTATTGCCTAAATCTTAAATTTTAACTTCCTGTTGTCTCTGTTGCCTAATCCTAGCTGCTATTATTTTTCACTGTTTTTCTGTTTTTCAGATTGTTAGAAAGCTCTTTTAAAATCTTATCTTGAGAACCTGTCTTCCAACCCTAACTTTTCACTGACTTCCTATCACTCACAAGCTAAAATAGAACTATTTTTTTTGAAAGTCTTGAGTGGCCTAATCCCTGCCTGTTTCTCTAGTTCATCACATAATATTTCGCCTCTGCTCATCATGTTCCAACTACATTGACCTTTTTCATTTCACAAAAGTACCACCTTTCTTCCTGCACAAGGCCTTTGAACATGCTGTGTGCCATCTGTGTTCCATCTCTCTTCCACCAAGCTAATTTAGCACCCAATTGCCCTTCAGGTATCTGCCCCACACCATTTCCCCAGAGTCCCTCCTTAGACCTTCCCAGTCCTGGTTCTCTCCTGCTTGAACCTTCTGAAAGTGGTAATTTTTGTGTGTGTTTCCCATATTATTCTTTATCTTACTAAACTGTAAATTACATGAAAGTAGGAATTATACTGCCTGACATAGTACTTAGCACATAAAAGGCATTCAATAATATTTGTTTAATAATAAATGTGTTAGAATCAAAGCAGAAATTACACTGAAAACCACAAATAGGTAAGACTAAAACATTAAAATCTGTGATCCTAATTTTTTTTAAATATGATGAAAACCTTAAACAATCACATTACCATTAGAAAATTACTTTCATTTTCTGTATCCTACTTTTTTGATAATATGTGCTACATTTTTGCATAATATTGAAGTGTTTTATTGCAATTGACTCACAAAACATCCTTAATATTTTATTTGTAGTTCTAAGACCATTCCTACATTTAATGACTGCATACATGCATTTATGTATAGTTGTTGATTTAATATGGGTTTTTTTATTCAATTTTTTCAACAGGATTGAACATTTTTGGTTCTAATATCTACTGCAGTAGCAAACATCATCAGGCATATTGAAGTATTTCCTTTTGGATAAAAATTTAATTCTTTGTAACCTGGTTGGCATGTTTAAAATTACCAAGGGTTTGTGAGGGAGAAAAGGTTAAAAATGAGCTGATACCAAGGGCTCAAATAGAAAGCAAATGTTTAGAGAATAATGATGGTAACAAATGTATAAATGTGCTTGACACAATGGATGAATAGGTGGATGGATTATGATGAGAATTACTTGAGCCCCCAACAAAATGATTTTTTAAAGAAAAAAACAAAACAAAACAAAAAACAGAGGATCAGTAACACAAGGGAGTCCTTTGGTGAGCTGTGGCACGACAGGCACACAGTGGACCCAAGACAATTCTTCTGTTGCTTCTGAGCTAGATGGCCGCTTATTTATCTTCAAGCCTTTAAGACTCCAGACACTATGTTTTAATAGCAGTGCACTATCAGCTTTCTTTAGCACATTTCTTTATGTACCCATTTTGTCTTCAGCAATCATGTCAGGAAGGTGAGCATCATGGAATGTCAATTTAATAGAACAGAAAACTCTTGCATTGAGGGAGTACTTGAGTAGAGGCCCAATGTCCATCTGCTATCATGCCCAGCCTTCATTTGGGTTTCAGTAATTTCTAAAATTACATTGCCCTTGATGAAGCCCTACCAGACCTCCTACGCCCTCTCCACCACCAATTTTGCATCACTTGTCGTTCCTTTGTACCTGGATTAGTTAACACCATGTTTCCTTTCCCCGGCCTACTTCTCTCCCATGTCCCGAAGGAGCCATCAGCCCCATTGTTTTCTCCTGCAGATTGTTTGTCCAGCCTATCTTAGCTAGATAGAAGTACAGAAATAGTAACATGCACAAAAACAAGACAGAACAAAACAAAACACCAACAAACAAAACCCAATGGCCAAAAAAAAGAAAGAAAAAGTCTGTAAATAGTTAAAAGACTGTTGGTCTTTAGGAGTGTTTTCTGGTCGAGTATGATGGGGTGCCACACCCTGGTCCCAAAGTCTATTTTCGTTCTTCCTTGGGACATCCTTTCTGTTCTGTTGCACTCCCTTAGTGTTTTGCCTCAGCTGGTAGGGTCATACTGGTCACAAACCCAACACTGTCTCCAGAGTTCTACCCTGCGCTGTGGGTCAGTGAGAGATGTTGTGCTTCATTGTGTGGCTAGCCATATGGTCTTCTCTATGCATTGCCTGCTCTGAGCAGGGATATCGTTCTCCTGGCTTCACGGACCAGAATATGCTCCACTCTCTCTTCTTCCCTCTTTCATTGGCTTCCATTTGCTCTGGTTAGACATGTCCCTCTCATGCAACTTCAGGGCTGTCCTATGAAGTAAATTTTTCTGGGCGGAGGGGCAACTGTCTACGTAGTTGGGGTTGGGGAGAAATGGCTTCTTAAAAGGAAAAAATACACCAGGGCAGTGATGCCGCACACACAAAAAAAAAAAACAATGAAGGAAAAAATAAATGCTGCAACTTGTAGTGAAAATTTTAGACCTAAGAAAAATCTCAGTGAGCAAAAAGCTACAAGAGAAATCAGCCCTAATGGCAACTGAAAACAGACACTACATGGTTCCTGAACAAAGATGATACATGAATTTCACATAGTATAAAAGAATTTACAGATTTAAAGAAATAATAGACAAAATAGCTTCTAGAACAGTGCTGAGTTTCTGGGTAGTAACATGCATGATGAGTGCACTAACACTGGTACTCACAGCCAAGTAGATTTTAACTCATAGTGACCCAATAGGTCAGAGTAGAACTACTACTGTAGGTTTCCAAAATAGAAAGCTGCTTCTTTCTCCTACAAAGTGGCTGGTGGTTTTGAACTGCTGACCTTGAAATTCGTAGTCCAACTTCTAACCATTACAGCAGCAGGGCACGAAGTATCCTAAATTTCATTTTGATGACCTGTACCTTCAAAATGCTGAAAGTAAATGGGGAGTCAACATGACAACCACAAAAACAGATTATACTTGGTGACCTATCTGAATAGAGCTATTGCATTAATGTATAAAAATGACACATCTCAATGCTAGGCTAAGCTATTTGTACCCCCACCGTGGAAATGAATTGTTAATGATCAAGCCAAGACCCAAACAGGTGTCCCTTTTGGCTAACATCATGCACTTGTAAAATAGTTGGCCATGGAATTTGGAGTAACTCACTGGCCCACAGAGAAATAAAACGTTAGCATTTTTTTTGTCACTGACTCACAGAGAAACTATTAGTGGAAGAAAACACAAGATTAAATTTTGACAGAACCCAAAGGGCTTTTGTAAAAAAAAAAAAGTGGAAGATAATGCCATTGGATGGCTAGAGATGTTAACCAGGGTGCGTTCAAAAGTGTGAAAGAAAAAAATTCATTATGTTTTCATTTCATTTTTCAAAGAACATTTTGAAGTCTCTATATATGAACATATAAATATACTTTGAAAACACATATACATAAAGCAGGGCGATGAATTATTTGATATGGCTCTAACTACAGCCTTTGTTACTCCCTCTAGATGACTGTTTCCTAGTGGGTCCAAGAAGAAGGTAGGGGAAGATCCTGAAAGTATTACATGATTCATCTGTGAATGATTGGAAACCAGATTAACTGTGATTGCCATCCTGCCAGGTATAACACTAGCCATCTCAGAAGCAGGAAGGGGAGAGTGGAACGTGTCTTTGGGACTCTGGGATTCCTGCACATTGGTCCGGGAGACGGCTGTGACACCAGGAGCAGGAGGCAGAGTGGCGGACATCCCAGGCCACAGAGCAAGTAAAGTTGAATGCCTTCAGATAGGAGGTTGACTTCTGGAGAGCGAGGTCTCTGCATGTTTCATTGGGGGAGCAAGGTTTGTTGACTCATGGAGCTGGAGTGAGTATCTTTGGGTTGAGCTTTATGGTGGAGTGATGGGCCCTTTGGACATGTAATGGCAGCCCTAAACAGCTTTGTAACACTGCATGAGCAGAGCAGAGACTAATGTGCTAACAGGCTGAGAGGCCAAAGAACAGAGAGAGGCCTGCCTGTGGGTATGACTGAGGAGAAGCTGTCCTGTCTGAAAAATGGTATCTTGAGCTTTGATAGCCTGTTAATTTCCTTAATCGACTCCATAATCATGAGAATTGTCTATCAGTTCTGTGTGGCCACTTCAAGGGGGGGATTATTGAAACCAAACCTCAACCCAATGGCACTCAGCGCCTGCTCAATGACTCAGTAAAGAGTAAGTAAACCCAGTTACAGAAATTAAGTGCCCAGAGGCACTCTGCTCCACAAGCCAGCTTCCTGTCCCCAAACACTCAACTTTACTTGCTTTTTAAGACTTGGGATGTGCACTGCTCTGTCTCATGCTCTGGCTTTACTTCTGCCGCAGCTACTCTTCTGATGTCACAGCTACCTCATGGATTAAGGTGGTTCACTGCACAGGGTTGTCAGGTCCAGAGGACATGCTCCATTCCTGGCTCTTGTTGGTATTGAGAGCCCCTCTCCTGCTCTTGAGAGGCTTATTTTTGTTTTTGTTTTTTTGTTTTTTGGCCATCACTGCTCTCTGGTGGTGGGAGTAGGAGGCCCAGCCCCACTGCTGGAATTGAACCTCCGTCCCAGTGGACCGCAGTCCCGCGCACAACCACTGCGCCACCGGGGCTCAGCCCGAGAGGCTTATTTTTATGCAGCAGGATGGCACTCACAAAGAATTTTGTTAAAACTCTCAACTGAATCCTATTAGTATTTTCTCAACACCTCCTAACATCAGGGAAAACTCATACTTGTTCAGTGTGAGTTAACAGAGATTATGACTAGAAGAGCCCCATTAAATAATTTGCTATGTGCAACTACTAACAAAAATTGTACAACATTATGTAATAGAGATTTGGACATGACGAAACTGCATTTATTATGAAGGAACCCTGGTAGCACTGGGAGTTAAACATTAGGCTTTACCCACAAAGATGGTGGTATAAGATGACTAGCCACTCCGTAGGGAAAAGATGAGACCGCCCTATAATAGGATCTTTGGTAGTGTAATAAATTATGCATTAGACTGTGAACCACAGAGTGAGCAGTTCAAAACCACCAGCCACAAGCCAGCTTCCTGGGAGAGAGATGGAGATTTTATAAAGAGGTATAGTCTCAGAACCCCATGGATGCAGTTCTACCTTGCACTCTCGGATTGTAGTGAGTGCATATGGTCTCCGTGGCAGTGATCTTTATGTCCCATGTGTCTCTCTCCACCCCCATAAAAAATTAGCAGTCAAGAAAAATCCTAAAAATATTTTTCTCTCTTCTATAGAGTCCTTATGAGTTAGAATTGACTTGATAACTTGTTTTTTATTTTCTTATTTGAAAGTGAGGTTTAATATATTTGTTTATGTTTATTGGAGATTTTTTGTGATTTATCATGCATATCTTTTGTACTTTTTTCTATCTAGACCAAAAACTTATTTTGTATGTTCATGGTCATCCACTTTGAAACATTTTCTAATTTTTCTTTCTTTTGTACATTGATTGTTAGAAGTTTGTGGTTTTAGGGAGATTTTTCTGGATAGCTTACTAGTAATAATTTTTTACTCATTTACATTATAAGATTTCAATCTATTGGCATGTGTTGCTAGTTACCAGGGTGGGATAAAAAGGGAGCAAAGGGAAAATAGAGAAAAGAAAAATGAAAGTTGTTGAGATTTGTTTACTGGCTTTGCTTATGGTCTATTTTGATGACTGTACTTGTCCATTTGGAAACAGACATTCTGTAGTTTTTCAGTGTGGACCTCTTTAAATGTTGAATGTGTGATTGTATTATAGATAGTGACTGATTTCATTATCTAGCAGTTCTATCATTTACTGAAATGTTGAAATCTCCCTATATAAATGTGAACTTATATGTCTCCCTCTTCATGTTGTCAGCTTTATGAAATTTGAAGCCCTGGTTGTAGCCTCACGTACCTTTATGATCTATTTCTTTTTTTGTCATCGTTTTTATTAGCACTCATTAGTAGTAACACCTCCAGCCTTCTTTTGCAGACTGTTGCCAGCTCTCGTAGATAGCAATTGTTACTGTGCTGCTGTCACTCTCTAATACCTTCACGGAGGTGTGATTTATATTCTGTCTAACATTTATAATTATTATCTCTGGGAACATTGGTGTAATAGGAACAGCTTAACTATTACCATGAACAGAATTATGTTTGTTTTATTCAAAGTTCCCCTTATGGTTTTCATTGATTTACCAAGAAGGTAGTCATAACATCTGTAACTAATTGTAATCTTGTCTCCATCTTTCCATTATACTTTACTTATATTACCTAGTCCAGTGATCAGCAAACTGCGGTTTGCGAGTCATTATGCGGCTCTTTCAGTGTGAACGTGCGGCTCTGAAGCAACCTTGGAAACATCTGAAGGTTATTATATCAGACCACAGTGATTTCATTTGTTTGGAAAAACATATTTAAGGCACTTGAGTGATTTTAAAGTTTTTAGGTGGGACAGGATTGTCTCTTCATTCTCAAGAGCTTAACGACCCCTGATCTAGTGCATTTATGTAATGTTATTAGAAATGCTTATCTTGGGGCTGAGCCCCGGTGGCGTAAGTGGTTGAGTGTGGAACTGCAGCCCGCAGGCTTGGCGGTTCAAATCCAGCAGCGTCTCTCAGGAGCAGCACTGGGTAGCGCCCACGACCACCAGAGGCAGTGATGCCCACCCCACCCCCACCCCCCAAAAAGAAATGTTTATCTTGTTCTTGGACTAAGTGGAAGTGAATTCTGTTAGTCAGCAGTTTATTCCTTGTTGTGTACCGTGCAAGTGGGCTTTGAAAAATCCAAGTGGAAAATTACCCAGAACTCAGAAACATATGGGCAGCAAGTTGATTCTGTTGTTGTTGTTGTTGTTGTTGTTGTTGTTTTGGGGTCTCACTGCCCTCTGGTGGTCGTGGGAGCTACTCAGCCTGCTCCTGAGATCCTCTGCTGGATTTGAATCACCACGCCCGCAGGCAACAGTCCCGCACTCAACCGCTTACGCCATCGGTGCTCAGCCAAGTTGATTCTTTTAGTGCATCAATAACTAAATGATAATTGAAACCCTGAGAATTTCTCTAGTGTTTTAGATTAAGAAATAGGCTATTCATTTAAATGGGTTCTTTATCTCATATTAAAGAAATATCTTTTTCTTGCTGCTTAAAGATTTCTAAAATTCAGGAATAAGTTTTTACTTTTTCTAAACCTTGAAAAAGTGAAAACTTTTTTTCCTTTTAATATATTGATATTATAAAAATTACCTTACCCAGTATACACTGTTCTTTTATTCTAGATTAAGTCTTACTTGTTCTTGGAGGTAATATGAGGGGGTACCCAAAAAAACCTGAAATTTTTTCCTATATCCCCCAAAACTATGTATTTAAATTTTTTCACAAAACAACCTTATCATCTTCAAAGTACTCTCCTTTGAACTTAATGCATTTGTCAGTTCTTTGGTTCCATTCTTGGAAACATTTTTGAAACTCCTCTGTTGGATGACTGACAAGCTCTTCCCTTGATTTTGGCTTCAACACTTCCAAGTTGTCAAATCACTGGCTTTTCATGACCCTCTTCATTCATGGAAACAAAAAGAAGTTGCTTGGAGTGAGGTCCGGTGAGTAAAGTACATGGGGCAAGAGAGACGTGCCGGGGTATTTTTTGTTTGTTTTTGCCAGAAACTGACACACTAAGATGGTTACATGAGCAGGTGCATTGCCGTGGTGACAAACGAGTCTCCCAGCTTTCATAAAGCAGGCCTCTTTTTTTGTCACACACTATTAGACAATCTTCTCAGAACCTCTGAATAGAAAGCTTGATGAACTGTTTGACCTGGTGGGAAACACTGCAAATATTCTATGAGTTGACATTTACATTTGTTTGGGAAGTTGATGGACATCCAGAATGAGATGTCATCAATGAACATTTCACCTTTTAGAAACGAGAAAACCACATGTACACTTTGAGTTTTTCCCATAATACTGTCCTTGTAACTTGTGTGCACCATGACAATAGTTTCTGCTACATTTTTTCCAAGCGCGAAACAAAATTTAACAGCTGTATGCTGTTCTCCTAAGTCAGTCATCACAGAAAACAAGGTTCAAGCTAAACAGATTTTACAAAAAAATTCAACGTGACCAGAAAGAACCTTCCCACATTGTATTAACTCAGAGCAAGTTGCTGGATTCTTGCCTACTGGGAAAAATACATACTAAGAAAGCTCCACTCTGGCTACCACAATTCCAGGGTTTTTTGGTACCCCTCATATTTCATGCTGTGTTTGGTTATATAATATTTTATTTAGATTTAGGAAGCATTTTCATACAATAAGTGCTCTCTTTTTTGTTTTATTTTATTTTTTAGGCATCACTGCCCTCTGGTGGTGGGAGTAGTAGGTCCAGCCTTTGCTCCTGTGGAGCTGGAATTGAACCTCCATCCCAATGGGCCACAGTCCCACGCATAACCACTATGCCACCGGTGCTCAGCCCAATAAGTGCTCTCTTAACTAGTATCTATTTGACTTTCGGTATTGTCTTTGTCAAAATTTACAGTAAATGTTCTGAGATAACAAGCTTCTTTCCCAAATCTCCATGCACTTGAATTGAAAAGCAAGCTTACAAAAAGTTAGATACAAAAAAAGTCAGATGCCAGACTTGTATGTCTTACTGTGATTACTGTTTCAGAAAGTCTATTTAAAAATAGATATTTCTATGAAATATATAAGTTGAATACTTCAGAAAGTTTTTTTTTAAAGGCAAACTATTTAAAAAATTTTTTTCTTACAAAGTCTTGCTTGTAGAAGTTCTAAACAACTTTTTGTTAGTGTAAAATGTAGGAAATAGAATCAAGTCAAAAGAATTAGCAAACTAATGTATTTTTGAGGTAGCTATATGTAATTGTTTATAATTGATCATTTTAATTCACTAAGAGTGCTAGGGTTGTCAGATAAGAGGTCATGAAATATAAGTGAAATTGGATTTTGGTATTTCATGTTTTTAATACTAGTTTTGTAAAAATAGGAATTTTCTTCTTTATGCTACTAAAAAATCACAAAATTGTTATTTAATATTTTTTAAAACTTAATTTTTTTGTGTTTGGCATCACTGCCCTGATGGGAGTAGAAAGCCCAGCCTTGCTCCTGGAGAGCTGCTGCTGGATTTGAACCGACAACCCTGTGAGAAAACTTAATTATTAAATCAAATGAACCCTGAACTTTTTAAAGCAATAATTATTTCTTTTTCAGTTTGAGTTGATTTAAGTTTATAACTTTTCCATGATTTCTTATGTTTTAATCATTTGCAGTTACCAAGAATGCTACCTACTTTATAGTATGTGGTACTTTAATAGTAATGGTGTGTTGATTTAAATAATGAATTTAAATGTGTTCACTCAAACAGATATTTACTGGATACACATTTTGAATTAAACTCAGGAATAATAGACAAATAGATTGTAATATTCTCTTAGCTTTACTCTGATAGTTTTTACTTTGAAAGACAATGCGTTTTCTAAGTTTTTTTTTTACTCTTGTCTCTACCTCTTATGTTATCTCCTCTCACTTGAAGTGTGTTCATCTTGAATTTTCCGTAAATACGCATTTATTGACTTAGCTTATTTTAGTTTTTTAATGAACCAAAAACCCAAAACTGAACTCACTGCCGTTGAGTCCTTCTGACTCACAGTAACCCTCTAGGACAGAGGGGAGCTGCCTCTTTAGGGTTATGTTCAAGAACGGCCAGCCGCCACTCTACATGACAGGTTCCACAGTCGTTGTTGTACAGTGGTAACTGTTATTTTAGTGAAGCTATAGAGAGCAGGAGAAAAGAATAATACTAAGAGTCAGACACATTTCACATCATAGTAGCATGCTCACCCCAGCCAGTTGGGTGGTCCACGTGGAGAGACGGCAAGTGGGAGAAGGGATTACATTAGAGAGCAGGGAGAGAGCCTGGGAGCGTCCAGTCCTCCAGGGGCTGCAGAGAGGCAGCTTGAAAGAGCCTCTTTCTTATGTCCAATCCTTATATACCCTTTGGAACCATGCAAGGCCCCTAATTACAGATAAGGACATACATCACAGGAAGGGGTTATGCTATATGCATACGTTATAGGAAAGGGAGGTATTGGGGGCCCATGTGACAAGACCAGACCCCAGACTCTTAGATGTGGCTAAACAGGTTATACTACAGATCATTAATGATAGCATGAGAAACCACCCACAGGCTTCAATAGAAGTGAACCATCATCCTAACAGCAGGGGAGTCATCTGTATTGTGAGATACACAGGCCTTTTAGCAACTGTCTTTAGGGAGAATATTTAACTCCTGATCTCCAACTAAATGCTGGCTAATAGTTTGCTCAATATTTTGGAGTATGTAATTGTGGAAAAGTCCTGTCTTTGTCCCACAGGTTTACAAGAGTAACTTTATGGGAATAGAAAGCCTTATCTTTCTCCTATTCATGAACCAATCCTACTTTGAGTGTATAATTTTTGTATTTTTTAACATATAGCTTCAACTTTAACAACTTCTCCAGCTTTCCTTAAGTTTGATTTGACGAGTTTCTTGTTTCTTTATATGAAGAGAGGAACTTAATAACATTTTGATAATCAGAAAAATCTGGTTTTTTAAAAAATGCTATTTTACCTGTACTTAAGTTTTGGTTTTTTTCCTTCTTGTTTTTAAAGATTGCCAATACGGGTCTCAAATGATGGGACCACTCTCACCTTTTGGTAAATGAGTTCTGTCTCCTTAACTCTGAAACTAAAGTTAGATCTGGATGGGCGCCCCCAAACCACCTAGTCAACCCCTCTTCTCCGTCCTGAGAGAGATTCCAGTTGGACTCATTTGATTCCAAGGAAGGAGAGTGCATGTGTTGGACAGGGTTCACTAGAGAAACAAAACCAGCACGCTGATGATTTTATGTAGCGATAGATAGATAGATAGATAGATAGATAGATAGATAGATAGATAGAGCACAAGGAATCTACAGAGCAGTTCAAAGGGCTCAGTTCAACTCACTTCTGTGAAACATTACTATACTGGAAATCCTTCAACTCAAGAGGCAGCTGGGTCAAAGTCAAGGAAGAACAGACAGCTGAGTCTTCAATTAATCAATACAGGCAGTCCGGCCACAGGCAACAAACAGCAGGGTGGTCACCAGATGACAGGGTCTGATAATCCCAAGCAGGTGTCAAAGGAACATCAAGCTCTGGCGCATGATCCACAGGGTAGGTGTCCCACACATAGTGTAGCTCAAGTTGAGGCAGAGAATATATTGAATTAGAAAACTAGCTAAGGCAGCTGCACACTGGTCAGAGAGCAAGAGAAAGAGTGGTGGGGTTAGTCACGCCTCCAATCAAACTGCGACCTTATTAATCCCACATATTCGTATTGGTCAGGTTGGCACAATAAACCTATCACTGTGCTCTAGACCAGAAAGGAGAATACGTGATAAGTCACTATAGGTATATCAGATCTAGGCAAACAGACCTTTAGAATAGGAGAATTGAAAACAGACCCTACTATAGTGAAGAATTTAATTTACAATATAAGTGATACTCAAATGAGAAAAGGAAAGGTAATTTAATAAGTGGTACAACTATGATTGGGAAGCCATCTGGAATAGAATTAATTTTGGATAAATAATGTAGACTCAAGCCTTTAAGACCCCAGATACTACATCTTTTTATAGCTGGGCACCGTCAGCTTTCTTCACATTTGCTTATGCACACATTTGTCATCAGCAATTATATCAGGAAAGTAAGCATGCAATGTTCTACTTTTTAGTTCTGGAAGCTTGATAACTGATCCCTTTGCCATCTCGTGTTCCTACAAGCTGGTGTGCTTCGTCCATGTAGGCTTTGTTATGGATGAAGGGACACATTGAACAATGTACAATGTGAAAAAGTAGTAACAACTTGTAAATTATTAAGGGTTCATGGGGGAAGGAAAGAGGGAGGGAAGGGAAATATGGGGAGCTGGTACTGGGAGCCTAAGTGGAGAGAGGATGTTTTGAGAGTGATGATGGCAACAAATGTGCAAATGTGGCCTGCATACAATTGATGTATGTATGGACCATGATGGGAGTTGTATTAGCCCCCAGTAAAATGATACTTAGAAGAAAGCGGGGGTGGAGAGGAGCTTATACCAAGGACTCAAGTGGAAAATATTTGGAAATGAATATGGCAATATGTGTATAAATATGTGTGATACAAATGATGTATTGAACGTTGTAAGAGCTGTAAGAGCCCCCAATAAAATCATTGGGAGGAAAAAGAAGGGATGTAGACTCAGTCAGACAGTCTTAAGAGAAAGTCCAGGAGATCTATATTAACTCAAAGAATAGAGAAAAACCCCTGGGTTCCCAAGACAAAATCCCTAGAGTATACAGAAAAGGTAGTTGTATTAGACTTGTCTTAAATTTTTAGATTTTTGTTACCATCAATATTAGTCAAAGGAAAGAAAATTTTTTTTGGTTTGGGAAAAGTATTATATAACTAGCGTTATATGAGATATATTAATATATATTAATAAGAAAGTGGCTGAGCCTCGGTGTAAGTGGTTGAGTGCGGGACTGCAGCCTGTGGACTTGGTGATTCAAATCCAGCGGCGGCTCTCAGGAGCGGCACTGGGTAGCGCCCACAACCATCAGAGGCAGTGATGCCCCCCCCCCCCCCAAAAAAAGAAATTGGTAAATAGCCCAGTAGAAAAATGATGATGTGGACAGGTAATTTACCTAAAAGCAGCAAAAAAAAAAAAAAAAAACCCTGAAAATATACTCAGATTCATTAAGTCTCAAGGAAATGTAAATTTAAATAGTAGTGAATTATAACTTCAAATATTTAAAAGAATTACTTCTGGAGAATTAAAAAGGTACAGCCATTCGTTGGAAACAAAATTAGAAATTGTTATAGTTTTTTTAAAAATCACCTAACATTATCTTTCAAAAATATGTTTCCTTAAACTCACTATTTCTGTTCCAGATAATTTATCCCCAAGGAACATAAAACACAATTATGTATTTATCCAGGGCTTTCAAAAGTCTGTGGAAAATAAAAAATACAATAGAATTTTGCCATGGACTTTTGGAGGACTTGTATATGTACACTGGTAAATATACAGCATTGTTTTTAGTGGCAAGTAGCTCTAAGCAAAACGGTGAATATTTAAGTAAATTATGATCCATAATTTATTCCACACAGTTCATTAATTGTAACCAATAGCCTACTGCCATTGAGTCAGTTCTTAGTGAATGTGGCAACATATAAGGTTTACAAGGATGTAAATCGCTACAAGAACAGATAACTTAAACTTTCTCCTGTTAAACATCTGGTGGGTTTGAACTGTTAGCTGTGTTAGCAATCCAGTGCTTATCTGACTGCCCCCGAGGCTCCTTCATTAATATAGACATTTGAAAAAGGAGTTAATGTTAGAGTAGCCTACTTTAAGAGATTTCCAGGAAGTTGATTAAGTGGAAAAAGCACACAAAGTTTATATAGTATTTCATTTATATAAAAACAATAGCGAGGAAATCTCTGTATATGTTTGTGTTTGTGCATATATTTATATATAATTAGATAAGCATGTCAAACTGAGGGAAGACATATTTGGTTGTTCTAATGAATTGACTGATGTCAAGGAGAAATAAGCAAGAAAATAATAAAAGATCTGCTTTAAAAAATAATGTAAGTGATATACCTTGTATACCTATGCATTTACAAATGTTGGAGATTGGAACCCTCATCCACTGCCAGCAGGACTGTAAATATAAACAACCCATTCTGAAAAGTAATAAAGTGCCGCATTAAAAAAGGGGGAGTAGAAATTCCACTTAATCCAGTCATCTTTGGGGGGGTATATATTGAAAGAACAGACATACACACACCTATGTTTAGTGCAGCACTGTTTAGATTAGCAAGTAGGTGGCAGCTATCTGAATGCCCGCCAGGGGAAGAACAGATAAATAACTCTGATACATACACACAATAGAATGCTATTTACTAACAAGCAATGACGAAACCATGGAGCACCTCATGACATGGATGGACCTGGAGAAATTAATGCTAGTGAAATTACTCAATTACAAAAGAATAAAAATTATATCAGACCACAATTATAAGTGAAACAATATATAAAAACAAGAGAAAGTCATTCATATCAAGGAACAAATTTTGGAGACTGCTAAGGACAGGAGGGGAAAGGGAAGGGGGGCCAAAGTAAAAGACTGAGGCATGGGTGTGAACTGTGATGTAATGACTGACAGTAACCCACAAGAGGGAGAAGAGTTAAATTGAGCTGATGGAGGTTAACTTGTGGTGATGCTAATTCATAATTTAAATAATTGGGGGGGGGGTGTTCATGATCCAAAATGAGCCCCCACCCCTAATTTGCAATTAAAATCAAGTTAAATGCTCTTTAATTGTGAGGTTAGTTGAATTTTGGCAGATAGTCTTGCCTAATTGTAAAACCTTGGCTGCTTAAAAAAATACAGACATGCTTTACCTTTCTTCATACTATCTACCAGTCAGTATTATATTTTATAATAATTAAGATTTTTATGAATCTGGCATGATAGCATGCAATGCCAATAGAACTAAGAATAGCCAGGTAAGCAGTGGATTTTTTTTATTATTTAAAAATTCCAGTTAGGAGACATTTATTTAGTATTTTCATCTCTTGTACTTCTTTTATAAAGGTCTGTTCAGATAAAAGATTACTATTTGATTAATATGTCTTTCTACTGATAAACTGTTATTCTATGTTTAGAAGCAAAATTTGGAGGTGTAAGAAATAGAAATGTCACATGTTTACATATACATAAATAGTTGTAAATAATGCAAATTTCTATTGCATTGTGTGAAGGAATGCAGCATATACAGTGGTAATCAGCTATACAGCAAGAAAGCGAAATATTGTTTAATGAACCTAAATAATGATATAAAACCTCTTAGTATATAACTAAAATTTGAAAATTGAAATGGAACTTACACATGTCAACAAATACGGGTACTACTTTTATATCCGTGTATTTCTACATTTAATAAAAATATTCATGGTCAAAAAAAAAAGAACTATGGTTCATTTAATTTCATTTAGAATGCATGCATATGAGGTTTTTCCATTTGTTATATTTTTCCTCTACATTTGTTCTCTGAACTCTATTTTTTTTTTTATAATGGTGCCTGGAGTCTTAAAGACTTGTCTTTTTTGTTTTGCGGGGGGGCAGGGGGTGGGAGTAGGAGGCCCAGCCCCACTGCTGGAATTGAACCTCCGTCCCAGTGGGCCGCAGTCCCGCGCACAACCACTACACCACCGGGGCTCAGCCCATCTGAACTCTATTTTTAATCTTATAGCAAACTGCAACATTTTCGACAAGTGATTCTCAACTTTCCTAATGTCGCCACCCTTTAATGCAGTTCCTCATGATGTGGTGACCCCAACCATAAAATTGTTTTTGTGGCTACTTCATAATTGTCATTTTGCTACTGCTATGAATTGGGCGACCCCTGTGAAAGGATTGTCCAACTCCCAAAGGGGTCATAAACCACAGATTGAGAACCGCTGTTCTAGTTTATACAAGGGGGGGGTACCAAAAAAAGCTCCACTGGGTGGAGATATTCACCCCCAACTCCCTACCAGCCAGGCAAGCAACTCAGTGCACCTAGTGGCATCCCTGGGAAGAGTTTCTCTGATCCCAGTGAATTTTTTCATAAAAGCAGTTTTGCTTGAACCTCATTTTTTGTGATGGCCAATTTAAGAGAACAGCATGTAACTATGAAAAATGCCAGAAACAGTTGTGATGTTGTGCACAAGGACAGCGCTATGGGAAAAACTGAAGTGTATGAGTATTTTTCTCATTTCACAAAAAGAGAACTGTCGATTAGTGACAGACCTCATTCTGCGCGTCCATCAAAATCCTGAACCAACGAAAATGTTAACAATCTGTGCACTTGTGCTCAGAGACCAACGATGGACAACTGAAGAGAGATGGGAAAGTTATCTGGACTATCTTGGAGCTCTGATGGGTGAATTTTAATGAAAGATTTGGGAATGAGAAGGGTTGATGCAAAATTTATGCCTCAGGTTCTGACTGACATATCACCTCCAAAGTGACCCAGACTTTTCCCAAGGTCATTACTGGTGATGAGACATGGAGCTGTTTTTACAAGTTGATTCCAAAAACAAACATCAATCAAGTCAGTGGAGGATGCCATCATCACCTCACCCCCAAAAAACTCCTTAAGTGAAATCAAAGATCAAAATGATGCTCTTTCTTTATGTCAGGAGGACTGTGCATTTGAATTCGTCTTACCAGATCAGACTATTAATAAAGCTTTGTATTTAGAGGTTCTGAAAAGATTAACAGTGTGACCAAATAAGTCCCCACTTGTGGTAGTGGGGGGACTCATTTGCCAACACAACAGTACACCTGTTCATGCAGCCTTCTTTGCACCAGTTTTGAACAAAAAAAACAGCATACCTCTCTTGCCGATACAATTTACCCACCTGACCCCGCTCCCTGTGACTTCTTTTTGTTTTGGTGAGTAAAGAGGGACATGAAAGGACAGCAATTCTACGATGTCGAAGAGGTAAAGAAAAAAAAAGAGGTAGATACTCTAAATATTTGAAAAATGTTTCCAAGAATGGAATTGCATATTTGACAAGTGTAATGGAGAGTACTTTGAAGGTGATACAATTGTTTGTTTAATTAAATACTAAGCTTTGAAAAAAATTCCATTTTGGGGGGCTACTCGTTGTAATTTTACAGATATATTCAGGTCTCTCCATTTTACCTCTGTGCCTTTATGTATTTTCCCTCCTAACTTACTTGTATGTTTTACAGTATCCTGATAAACCATCAAATGCACTGACTATATGTGGGTGGGTGGGGGTGCACAGGGATAGGTGGAAATGGGGAAAACTGTGTAATAATAAATGTCCATAGCTATTTATATTTTAACTATAAAATTTTAGGGGATGGGCCTACAGTGAACAATTTACCCTGCAATAACCTTGAAGAAAAGTTTGCTACAGTGGAAAGAAGGCACACTTTGGAATAACAGACATAGTACTGATTATGGTAGTGATTGTACAACACTGCTTGTTGTGATTTAACTATGGAATAGTATGATATCCGGATTATCTCCTAATAAAATGGTTTTTGGGGAAAAAAGATTTTGAACTCTTCACTAGATGCGAGCTTGTGTAAGTTATTTAACTTCCCTGACTTGTACTTTCTTCACCTCTGTATTCATTGAAGTTTTTTGGGAAGAACAAAATCATATATGTAAAATGTCTAACAAAAATGGAGGCTAAGACAAGCTCTGGTGGCGTCGTGGGTAACACCTGAAGCTGCTAATTACAAAAATGGAGAGATGAAAAAAAAAAAAAAGCTTACATTTTTATTTCTCTGTCCTTTGTAATATCATGCTCACTTGAGCTAGGCACAAGTTCACTTAATATAAAATTAATACTCAATTCAATATAGCTTTTGTTTATAGCCCTGATCTCCTTAATTGTTCTTTCAAGTTGTTTATCAAATGATTTTTAGAATGTAATAATTTTGGCATTTTGACTTCAGTGAAGTAAATTGCAAAATTAGGTATTTTTCTTGAAAGAGTTAAAAGGGAAATTAAAACTTATGCAAATGTGAATTTAACAAATTTCAAAAGAGACTGGGTGTCATCTGTTTTGATTACCAGAAGAAATCAGTGAGATTATTGACTTCATTAGATGTTGTAAGCTTCTATCAGTTCATCTTTATTGTTTTTGTTATTACATAGCTCTTTTAAATAAACTCTATTTTGAAGTGTCTAAGGTTTACAGATCAGTTTTGAATTGATACTATACGTCTCTATATTTCTTACATCTTATTTTGATATTTTGTGTTGTTCAATGTAGTATCCATAGAATTTTCCAATATTGTAATACTTGAATCTCACACACTGCCACTAAATGAATGCCTTTTCTGGTTTTTGAAAGATAATCGTTCCATTTTTTTCTTAAAGACTGGGACAGGGAGAAATTACTTGAAGCCTGGATGTCCAACCCAGAGAACTGCTGCCAACGATCAGGTGTTCAAATGCCTACTCCACCACCAAGTGGGTATAATGCCTGGGATACACTCCCTTCTCCAAGAACTCCAAGGACCACACGCTCTTCTGTCACCTCTCCAGATGAAATCAGTTTATCTCCTGCGGATTTGGACACAAGTTTGGTAGGGTTTCATTCATGATAATATGCTTCGCATAATGGTGTGTGTTTTTTCTTGTACTTTTTAGTGTATATATTCTTGTTACTTGGAGCCTCTGGTGTGTTCTTGGAAAACAAAATCTGTGCCGTGCTCATGTCAAAGTAGAAAAAAAAGCCTAAAAATGTTTGGGGCAATCCATCAGCTGTACTTTCTATTAAAAACTTCTGCTACTTGAGGTTTTAAATATGGCATATCAAAATGAATAAAGTTGAAGGAGTTTTTGATAGGCATTATAAACCTCAAATAGGGAAACAGTTTCTTATAATTTCTAGGAAGTTATTAATTGTTAAAAATCATCTGACATATTCATAATTATGTATATGCTTCATTGATGTGTTTGGAGTTTTCAGCTAACGGTTTTATAGTAAATAATTCTTTTTATGGAGAAACGGTACTGCTATTGTCTACAGTTTGAATTGACATCCCTCTGGTCTATTTGTACAGGAAAGTTTGACATTTCTTGAGTGATTTAGCCGCTCAGAATACCTATATGATAATTGTGAAAACCCATTTTATCTATGCCTTTTTGCTAAATATGATTTTTCACTAACATTTGTAGCATAATTGAGTTTGCTTCTCATAAATTATCATGAAGATTATGCATAATTTTGCATTGGAGGGATCCCTGAGTAGAAACCATTAAATTGCTACTCTGCATATCCCAGTTGCTCTACAGAAAATACATAATGATTGCTTTTACAGACATTTCTCTGTAAGCATAGAGTGAAGGACATGATGGTGGAGTGGTTATTTTGCACCATGTAATTTGATCATGACCCAAGTAGATTGTAATGATTTCTTCTTTTTCTTTCATTTCCCAGTGTATAGTTGCTGGTAAATTTAATACATGTATTTGGAATTTAGGAGTTTGATTTTTTTCATTAAATCCTGCAAGATAATGAAGTAGGCATAGTTAACGTTCAGTTAAAGGTGGACATAACTTTAGCTTCACTTTTAACTTTGATAAACACTTACCTTTTGTAATTTATCATTATTTTCCAACTTTTAGGAGCCCTGGCTTACAAGTTGGGCTACTAACTCAAACCCACGTGTTGTTCCTTGGGATAAGCATGTGGTTGTCTGTTTCCATACAAGTATTCAGCCTTAGAAACCCTCAAGCAGTTCTGCTCTGCCCTGTAGGGTTGATCTGAGTCAGAATTAACTCCTTAGTAATGAGGATGGGTTGGGGGTTTTGATTTTTTGTGTGTACAATGAATTTATTATTCTTCCTCCAAAGTCTGACTTTGTTTATGTAATTATTCCTCTTTATCTCCAGTGTGATATTTGCATGTGCAGTATTTCTGTATTTGAAGACCCTGTGGATATGCCCTGTGGACATGACTTTTGTAGAGGGTGTTGGGAATCGTAAGTAAACAGCATAGCATCTCTTAGTGCATAATAGCATTCTTAGTTGCAAATAGAGTGAATATACTCTCAATAATTGATGATACAGCTTATATTAGTTTCCAAGTTACACTGAAATATATTATGGTTTACTACTAAGGAAGAACATTCTTATTTTGATATCTTGCCACCTAACTTCTCATTCATGTTATCTAGTTTGTTAATATAAGATACTTTTATACAGAAGTTTTTAAGTATTCTCATTTATAGCACATCTAATACAACTTTCAATTCTAGACATTAATATCAAGAATCACTTCTATCTTACAGCCAAAAAATTTTAAGCATTACATTTTGTGCTTTGTCTGAACATTTTATAACAAATAGGCTTGAAAATTTGTAAGAATGTGGATATTTAAAATTCCCTTTACAATTCAAAGTTTAAGATTTTTGCTGGACATGGTTGGGAATATATTACAAGTGGAAAATATGCCAAAATTTGATGTTTTCTTACCCACACTTTGCTTTAGTGTCATACTTTTCAAGATAGGTTTGTAAACAAAATGAGAGAAAGTCAATATGATGAACAATACAATATCTTGCTATCTCTGCAGGCAAAAAGCTGCACTATTGATGACGTAAGTTAAGCATGTTAGTATTTAATGAAGTTCTGAAAATCAGAAGTTTCCCACTTGTTTTTCTTGGAGTACTGGATGTAAAGGAGAGGAAGCCTGGAAAAAGAATGTAGGCGAGTGGACAAGAGTAGGCAATGCAGGCAGTTTTGAGCCAAGAGTTTCCTGTTTTGTTATTCTTGCCCCTCCAGTTTTCTGGTGTTTTTGTTTTGTGTTGCATTGTTTGGTTTGGTTTTTTTTGGGGGGGGTAATCCTCTGGTGGTCGTGGGAGCTACCCAGCCTTGCTCCTGGAGAGCAGCTGCTGGATTTGAAATGCCAAGCCCGTGGGCCGCAGTCCCGCACATAACCACTTACACCACTAGGGCTCAGCCCGTGTTGCATTGTATTAACAACTTTCTACTGAAATACAACAAACTAACGAATCTTACAAGCTTTAACCTATGTATATACCTGTGAAACAATCCCCACGATCAAGGGAAGGAATATCTGTATCACCTCAAAATGCCTTCATTTTTCCTTCCTTCTGTCCTTACTTCTCTCTCCTTCTTTTCCTCACGTGTCCCGTGTCCCTAGTCCTTAGAAAACTACAGATCTTTCAGTTACTCTGGCTTCATTTTGAATATATTTTTAAAAATCATTTTTCCAATTGGGGAATGTGGCAAGAGAATGTTTAAAATGTCAGAGTAAAACTGTCTACTCATTCTTTTAAAACATGTACTACATTCTTCTTGTGTATTACTTCTTGCCTGTGGCAATCCCATTGAGTTTGACTCCCAGGAGCACCTTGTGTGCAGAATAGAACTTCTCTCTACGGTTGTGAAGGACTAGTAGTGGTGTGGTGCTCACCTTTGGGCTGCCAACCCCCAGAGCTGTTTGGAGGGAGGATAAGGCTTTCTACTCCCATAAATACACATACACAATCTCAGAAGCCCACAGGGATTGCTGTGCCCTGTCCACAGAATGGCTGCTAGGAGCTAACATGGATTCCGTGGCACTGAGTCTGAATACAGAGTTAATCGGATCAAATCAGTAGCTGGTAAAGCTTCTCACAATCCAGAATGGTCTTCAACCCATTTCTGGAGGCAAAAGTCTTATCAGGTGTAGTAGATTTTTTACTTAATATGTTAAATGTATAATACAAGGTCTATTGTCTGAGTTACATCAACTCTTGGCCTTGATTTATAAGGGAAAACTGAGCCCTTCAAGGGATTTACTCTACCATTTATCAGTTTGTTGTACTGCGGTGGCTTGTCTGTTGCTGTGATGCTCAAAATTATGTCGCTAGTGTTTCAAATACCAACAATGTCACCCAAAGTGAACAGGTTTCAGCAGAACAGACTTAGAACAAACTACAAAGAAGAAATAAACTGTCCATTTTGGAGGAGTTAGCTCCTGACCACCGTCAGATAATTGAAAACTTTATGAATAGAAAGAAGCAAAACATTGTCAGAGAGAGTGCCAGAAGGTATTCAAAATATGACTGAGGAAGAGCCGCCTTCTCAAAGTAGTTAGCCATCACGACGTGGATGGCGTAAACCTTGTGGAAGTCAGCTCTTCAGGACCTTCTTTTACTGATAGAGCACAACTCAAAATCAATTAATAGAACCTGGAATGTATGAGGTTCAAATCTAGGAAAATTGGAAGTTGTCAAAATTAAATGGAACATATAAAGATTGATAATTCTAGGCATTAGTGAGCTGAAATAGACTAGTGTTGGCCATTTTGACTGTTAAGTCCTTTACCTTAAAACAGCCATCATGTTTTGGTATGCCTCGGAAATGCCTTATATTTTTAATTCAAAACAGAATAAAAAAACACTTTCAAGGTTAAGATTTTAATATAGTTGATCATTTTAATTCTTTCATGAAATGACATACTTAAGTAAAACTGACTCTTTTTTTAACTGTAAGTGGTAGCAAAAAATTAAACTACTAGTATAGTTAGGTGTCACTGTCCAGTTTCAAGCTAAAGCACCAGCAGACTTAACCAAAAATAGCAGGTAAAGTCTTGGTATCCTTTAAGTGTTCTAATCTTATAAATCCCTTGCAGGTTTTCAGAGTTCCCCTCAAGTGTGCTTAAGACCTGTTGCTGCACAGCCTTTTCCCGAGTGCCTCCTCCATCCATACCTTGCCCAAGTATTTTTCCTCAGAGTAATACAAGTACTTTTTAACTGGAAATTCAGATGCGGAATACTCTTCTCTTGAGCTATGTCGATTTTGTACACTGTGTGATTTTGAAATTCATATTGAATAGAGAGAGGAATAGTTTTAAACATATTGAGTTTAAAATGTCTATGGAACAGATAGCAAAAGTGCCTTGTATGTAATCATAAGTAATAGCCAAGGATGGAGATCTGGGCTGTAAATTTCAGTCATTAGCTTATCCATGATAGCTTATGAAGTTAGGGGTAATTGATCACTCAAGTATAGTGAATGGGAAGGAAAAGGAAGCTTTTTGAGATAGAAACTAGAGAACAATGAAATACCAGTTATCGGTGGAGGAAAAGGCACATGTTAAAAGATGAACAAGGAGGGCTGAGCCCCAGTGGCGTAGTGGTTGTGCACGGGGCTGGGCCTCCTACTCCCACCACCGGAGAGCAGTGATGTCCCCCCCCCCAAAAAAAAAAAAAAAAAGATGAACAAGGAGCAAACATTGCCAGAAAAACAATTAAGTCCTGGAAGCCAGAAGAAAGAATTTGAAAGAAGGAAGTGTTCAGCAATGTCTGGTGTTCCAGAGAAGTCAAATAAGAAAAAAAAATTAGAAGTCTTGAATAAATTGAGCCAATGGTTAGTCATTTCAGCCTGAGTGCTACAGGTAGAGAAATGAATGGAATGAGCCTGGAGTAAAGTAGCATAAATTGTCAAACATTGTTTTCAAGAAATTTAATATCAAAAGAGGAAGGTGGAACTAAAATAACTCTTTAGTTTAGAAAGTTTTCAGAATGGGAAAAACTCAAGTATATTTATTGTATTGAGAATGAAAATCATTAGAGAGCAAGAGATTAAAGATGGAGGATAATCTAGGAGTACAAGCCCCAGAGCAGGCAAGAGAATTTGAGGTATCACCCTGGGAGTAAAGCACCTCTTCACCAAAATGAGTGGGAGGAAGGCAAAGGTAACTACAGTTTCGGTATGTCAAAGACAGACATTAAGAAAGGGACTCTCTTCTCTTTTCTCTGAAGTACCAAGATGACAAGAGGTAGAAGGAGACAGCGGTGGAACAGATCTCATGAGGTCTCAGGAGTTTTTGTTAAATGAAGTGAAATTAAATATTAAGAGGACTAAATTAGAAGAAGATATAGTCAGTGAAATAATCATACTCTTAATGGTTACAACTAGGGAGTTGTGATTTAATTGCCAGGTTTTCCATTTATTTGCTCAAGGTTTAACTCTTCAGTCCATTATAATGAACACTTCAGAAATTTGTTTGACTATTGCTTTTCCAGAAACAGTGTTAAATAACAATAATCCTTACAACAGTAATTCTTTTTTTTTTTGTTTGTTTGTTTTTGGGGCATCACTGCTCTCTGGTGGTGGGAGTAGGAGGCCCAGCCCCACTGCTGGAATTGAACCTCCGTCCCAGTGGGCCACAGTCCCGCGCACAACCACTACGCCACCGGGGCTCAGCCCACAACAGTAATTCTTATTTTGTCAAGTATCATACAGATATTTCACATCCACTACAATGTTTACTCTGTACATCAGTACCCTGGTATGCATATCATTTAACTGTCTCACACATCACAAAACTGAGACTCAGAAAGTTTAATTGTTTAAAATCAATAGATTATTGATGGCAGACCTGAATTTTTTAACTCAAAATTCCACTCCTAGCTACATAATTACGTTGAGCTACGTACCTGCTATGCTCCAAGATACCTTTTCCCATAACTTCAGTTAGTGTGCTTAAAAAGAATATAAAACTAATTTTAGGGCTGAGCCCCGGTGGCGTAGTGGTTTTGCGTGGGACTGCGGCCCACTGGGATGGAGGTTCAATTCCAGCAGCGACTCCACAGGAGCAAAGGCGGGGGCCTCCTATTCCCACCACCAGAGGGCAGTGATGCCCCCCCAAAAAAAGCAAACTCATTTTAATCATTTAATCGTCTATCTATAAAAAATGTATGAATGGGCAAGTCAATAATGATCAGTAATGTTTGTGTATTATTTTAATTATATGTTAACATAAAATTCAGTATAAAGAATAACTTCTTGGGAGTATACAATTTCACCTTTACTCATTTTCTGTCAATTGGTAATTTTGATAGGTTTTTGAATCTGAAAATTCAAGAAGGTGAAGCTCACAACATTTTCTGCCCTGCATATGATTGTTTCCAACTTGTGCCTGTGGATATCATAGAAAGTGTTGTTTCTAAAGAGATGGATAAACGATACTTACAATTTGATATTAAGGTACACTGACAATTACCTGATTTCTTCGTTGTAATTTTATTAAATCTATAAAGCGGGCTTTATGTCATTTTGGATCTTAATTTTGAAAATACATTAACAGTATCTGACTTTCATCACTCAAAAACATTTGATTATTAAGGAAATAAGAAGTAATAAAACTCTAAGATTATTTTATTTTGGGGGGTGCATCACTGCCCTCTGGTGGTCATCGGAGCTACCCAGCCTTGCTCCTGGAGAGCCGCCGCTGGATTTGAACCGCCAAACCCGTGGGCCACAGTCCTGCACTCAACCAGTAGGCCGCCGGGGCTCAGCCCCTCTAAGATTATTTTTTAAGATTGCAACCTACCTTAAAAAAATCTTATTTAATAAGTCATTTAATTGGTGGCTCTCACAGCTTTTATGACAATCCATACATCAATTGTCTCAAGCACATTTGTATATAGCCATCGTCATTTTCAAAGCGTTTTCTTTCTGTTTGAGCCATAGTATCAGCTCCTTTTTTCCCCTGCCACACTAAGCTAAGATTTCATAGTAACTGGAGAAAGTAAAAGCTAAACTGGTTAGTAGTATTTAAAAATATTGTCAAGAAAAAAAAATTGCCAAGAGCAAAACAACTAATTTTCCTATAATACTTTTATGACTAATTAATGAAAATAATATTCAATTTTTTGTTTGTTTGTTTTAAATTTTTTTTAATTTTTTAATTTTTGGGCATCACTGCTCTCCGGTGGTGGGAGTAGGAGGCCCAGCCCCACTGCTGGAATTAAACCTCCGTCCCCGTGGGCCGCAGTACCGCGCACAACCACTACGCCACCGGGGCTCAGCCCAATATTCAAATTTTTGAAAGGATATTACCATATATATATTTGAGTACAAGCTGACCCGAATATCCATCGAGGCATCTTATTTTACCACAAAAACTGCATTAAAAAAATGTGCTGAAAAACTCAGCTTACACTTGAGTATATACAGCACATCTTAGTATCCATATGTGTTTAGCAATTAACATGACCAACTTGGAAAATTTATAATTTTTTCCTAGGGAATAGTTTGCTTTAATAAGTTAAAATATTGGGCTGAGCCCCGGTGGCATAGTGGTTGTGTGCGGGACTGCAGCCCACTGGGATGGAGGTTCAATTCCAGCAGTGGGGCTGGGCCTCCTACTCCCACCACCGGAGAGCAGCAATGCTCCCCCGAAAAAAAAATTGAAAAAAAATAAGTTAAAATATTTATTTCATCGTTTAGTTTATCTTTTTTATCTTCATTCTTTAATAATTCAGAAATAGTCAAATTACTTATATTTTTGTGGAATTTAAAAGGTGTATTTTAACAGCCTTTTCCAGATTTTTCTAGTCAAAATTCCAATATATGAAACTGATAAAGTCAAAGTTCTACTAACTTTAAATATAAAGAGTATCATAGTACAGACTTTTTATTTTAGTGGGATGCCATTTGGAAATTTAACTTTCTAGTGCACATAGTAATCACATGACTATTAATATATTTCAGCAGAAAAATGACAGTGGAGAGAACATTTTACAATTATATATTTATATGGAAATTACATTCCTTTTTTAATCACCTGGTTATGAAAGAAAAGATTTTTAAAATTTTGTTATTATGAAGATAATTGCATTGTTCCATCTTAAGGTTTTCCATACTTTTTTTGGTTTTTCACTTTCAAGTGCTATTTTAAATGCTTCTTGAAGCACAACTCTTACATATTTATTTTGACTTTAATGTAAATTACCATATACACTGTATTTTAGAACTCAGAAGTAAAGTAGTTTTGTCTTTTTGTTGTTTTTGAACAGGCTTTTGTTGAAAATAATCCTGCCATTAAATGGTGTCCTACTCCCGGCTGTGAAAGAGCAGTCAGACTAACAAAACAAGGGTCAAATACATCTGGATCTGATACGCTCAGCTTTCCATTGCTCAGAGCACCTGCTGTGGATTGTGGGAAAGGCCACCTCTTCTGCTGGTTAGTGTTTTTGATATTAAAGTGTGTATATATATATATATATATATATATATATGATAATTCCTATTTCTTTTGTGCTGGATATATGCTAGGCCCAAAGTGCAAATGTTCATTGTATATTGAAAACTCCCAACCATGCTATGAGTTGAATATAGTTATAATTCCTACTTTATAGGTGAGGGAACTTGGGCATAAAAAAAGTTACCCATAGTAATGTAGCTAGGACATGGCAGAAATTTTGATTCCAGAATTCAACTATAATGTCAATTTGTTAACCAAAAACTAGACATTTTTTAGAGATTTAATTCTTCTTAAAGTATAAGCCTTTAGTCTTAAAGATATGAAGGTCATCAAGCTCAGAAGCAACAAAGCCCACATGGAAGAAGCATACCAGCCTGTGTGACTGGGAGGTGGTAAAGGGATCAGGTATCAGACATCAAAGAACAAAAAATCATATCATTGTATATGAGGGGGAGTACAGATTGGAGATCCAAAGCCCATCTGTAGGCAACTGGACATCCCCTTACAGAAGTGTTGCAGGGAGTTGATGAGCCAGTCGGGGTGCAGTATAGCACTGATGAAGCATACAACTTTCCTCTAGTTCTCCCATCCAAGTACTAACCAGGCCCGACCCTGCTTAGCTTCTGAGATCAGACGACATCAGGCGCGTTCAGGGTGGTATGGCCATAGACTTTCCTCTAGTTCTTCAATGCTTCCTCCCCCCATTATTATGATCCCAATTCTGCCTTACAAATCCAGCTAGAGCAGAGGAGGGTAAACTGGTACAGAAGGTAGAAACCGGAAATAGAGAATCCAGTACAGATGATTCATCAGGACCAGTGGTGAGAGTGGCGATACTGGAGGATGGAGGGAAGGTGGGGTAGAAAAGAGGAACCGATTATAAGGATCTATATACATATAACCTCCCTAGGGTATGCACAACAGGGAAGTGGGTGAAGAGGGACATCAAACAGTGTAAGATATGACAAAATAATAATTTATAAATTATCAAAGTTCATGAGGGAGAAGGGAGGGGGAGGGAGGGGAAAATGAGCTGATATCAAGGGCATAAGTAGAAAGCAAATGTTTTGAGAATGATGAGGGCAAAACAAATGTACAAATGTGCTTGACATACAATGGATGTATGGATTGTGACAAGAATTGTACGAGCCCACAATAAAATGATTAAAAAAAAAAAAGTATGAGCCTTTAACAGAGGTAGCCAGATTACCGTGGAAACTGCATTTTATCCAGGACACATGAAATTTCATTCAGTAGGTTTATGGCCGAAGCTTTTTTTTTTCACCCAATGATCTTATTGGAGAAGGCTTTTAAAAACCTTCTAGAGCAGCATTTCTCAACTTGTGGGTTGCAGGGATTGCTCAATTCATAACAGTAGCAAAATTACAGTTGTGAAGTAGCAACAAAAATGTTATGGTTGGTGGTCACAACATGAGGAACTGTAATAAAGGGTGGCGGAATTCAGAAGGTTGAGAACCACTGATCTAAGGGAACTGTGGGAATAGAGAGAAGAATTCTATCTTCTTATTTTTGGGGTTGTTTTTTTTTTGCCATCACTGCTCTCTGGTGGTCGTGGGAGCTTCCCAGTGTTGCTCCTGAGAGCACCCGCTGGATCTGAACCGCCAAGCCCGCGGGCCACAGTCCTGCACTCAACCACTTACGCCACCGGGGCTCAGCCCCTTCTCATTTTTTTTTTAACCTTCTCATTTTTAATGTTAAAATGTTGGTGAACTTCCAGAACACAGAAGCAAAAACTCTTAATGTTTGTACAACTCATGCTATTGAATTCATTACATTTACCTTCAGTCTGTGGCTCTCAAAGGTACACTTATCCCCCTAGTGCAGGTGATCTCAAGCTGTGGTTGCAACTGCTTTGGAGTATGAACGACCCTTTCACAGGGGTTGCCCAATTCATAATACTAGCAAAATTATAGTTATGAAGTAGCAACATAAATAAGCTTATGGTTGGGGGGGGGGGTCACCGCAACATGAGGAACTATATATTAAAGGGTTGCAGCATTAGGAAGGTTGAGAACTACTGTTGTAGATGATTCTAAACCATAGTTCTAGTTAAGACTACTGATTGCAACCTTTTGGGATATTATTTTGGTTAACATTTGGTGTCTGATAAATACTCTGTAGTTATGAACTTATGACAAACCAATAAAGGATAGGATTAAAATAATTGAATCATCAGGAAAAATATCTCTTCAACTGCACTTTTCAGAATTTATTCAAGATAGAATAGCCTTTGCTGCAGTTAGATACTTTTGAACTACTTCCTACTCTTAGCTGCTCAGTGTACAACAGAATGCAATACTACTCCATCATCCTTAAATAATTTCTGCTTGAGCCCGTTCCAAGAGCTCCTAAATCATTCCAGCTGAGGGGTTTTTTTTTTTGCTTTTTATTTTCACTGACCCTCTATACTAAATATGATGTCCTTTTCCAGGGACTGCACCTTTCTGGTCAAAGACTGTGACACAAAATCTTACCATTCTCACTTCTAAGGAGTATTCTGGCTGTCCTTTTACGAAGACACATTTGTCGTTGTAGTACATGATTTATATTTCGTATTCTTTGCTAATGCCATAACTGAAATCAATTTTTCTTCAGTCTCTAGTCATTTTCCAGCTTTCACATGCGTACGAGGCCATACAAATATTGGTAGAGCCAGGCATACTTCAGTTGTCAAAGTGATGTCTATGCTTTTTAAAACTTTAAAGAATGGTTAACAGCCTGTGTGGTCCAAAGACAATTAAAAATAAAAATATAAAGGGAAAAGAGCTTACATTGTGAACACCCAATTTGTAGAAGGCTATGGAGAACAGTGGGAACCCAAAATCCATCTGCGGAGTTTATAGTCAGAGTAAGCCTCTGGCAGTCCCTTCTAGCCTCAGTGAGAGACTGGAAAAGCTCTATCAGGCAGAGATTATTGTAAACTTGATTATGGTGGATCAAGCAATGGTATGCTACACAGTCAGTTGACTTCCCTCTTGACCCAACTTGAATTTGCTCCAGGTTCAAATATTTCTCACTAGTTCCACAACAGAAATTTCTTCTCTGTCTTTTAAAATATTGATGATGGCTGTTTCTTTCATACACTATTATTTTATCATTATTTTCTTCATGATATTTTATATTATTTCTGTTGGGTTTCTCAGTTTGTGAAGCACAAGAGGAGTGGTTGCTTGCATAGAAACAATAACAACACAATGGTTTATCGGGGATGTGGGGGTGAGAGGGTTTGGGAAGTGAACAATGAATGTAGGAGCATGGAGGAAGCATTAGAACTGATTACGATGATATATGTACATCACTTTATAAAAGCATTTTAACTTAGGGAATTGTGTGACACAAATATTAAGAAAACTACTTTTAAAAAAAGAAAGAAATCAAACTTGACCAATGGTTATCATGTATAAAGGAGGATGAGTTTCTGCTTAGGAGACATTAAGTTTATGTTAATGGTGGCAGAATAATTTGGAAAGGGATATCAATAATGATTAAGTATAATCATTGTCACTAATTATACATATAGAATTTGTTGAATTGGAGAATATTTTGTTGTGTATATTTTTGCCACAGTTGTAGGAATAATTTACATGAATAGCAATGAGAAAAGGAAGAAAACATTCTAAAATTGTGCTGACAATTGTACAACTCTTGGAATGATTGAATTATTGAATTGAATAACATGTGAGTGAAGTGCCCATAATCATTGGGGAAAAAAAACAAAAAAAGCTTTAAAAAAAAATAAATGAGAATGGGTAAACATTGGGCTTCTAACCACAAGGTGGAGAAGCCACCTGCTGCTCTGAGGGAGAAAGATGAGGCTATCTGCTTCCTTAGAGATGTACTGTTGAAAATCCACAGGAGCAATTCTACCCTGTCTTTTTAGAGTTACCTTGATGGCAGTTGAGTTTTGGGTTGTTTTTTTTTACCACAGATTTACCTAATGCAATCCTTCATTTGATTTCTTGATGCCTGGTTTTATAGGCAGATTATAGATACAAAAATAAAATTCGTAACTTTCAATTTTTTTCCTTTTCACCGTTACACTGTTTCATTAGTCCAGTTGTGTAACATTTTGTCTTATTTTGAAGTGTAGTCCATACTGAAGGTTGGTGTCCTTGATCATCAGTAAGTGCTTCAATTCCTTTCAGCAAGCCAGTCTGCGCCATGTGCATATTTCAGCTTGTTAATGAATCTTTCTCCCGCCCTCATGATGCATTCTCCTTAACAGTCCAGCTTCTCAGATTGAATACATACATACACCTTTCCTGATATTAAATCACTCTCCTCTTTTTCTGTTCAAATGTCTATATATATATGCTGTACAGGAGCACAATTATGTGTTATAAAATTCCCATTCTTCACAGTGTTATCCGTGGTTTTGCTATGATCCACCCAGTTGAATGCTCTTGCAGAGTCAACAAAGCTCAAATATACATTGGTCTGGCACTTTGTTCTCAACCAGTACTCATCCATTTGACACAATGATAGTCCTTGTTCTACACATCTTCTCCAACTGACTTAAATTTCAGACAGTTCTCTTCAGAGTACTGCTGCGACTGTATTTGAATTATCTTCAGGGGAATTTTACTTGAATTATCTTCAGGAGAATTTTACTTGCATATGACATTAATGATATTATTTGATAACCTCCACATTTTTTCAGTTCACCTTTTTTTGAAAGGGACATAAATATAAATCTCTTCCAGTCATTTAGTCAGGCTGTCTTCGATTTCATGACAGGTGAAACATCTCCATCTGTTTAAAATCTCACTTGGTATTTCATCAATTCCTATCTTATTTTTTGACTATATTTTCTATGCAGCTTGGTGTTTTTCCTTCATTGCCAGTTCTTAACCTGAAATTGAACATTTAACAATTTAGGGGTACAGTAACTATTCCTTCTATCTCTTTAAATTTTTCCTACATTATTCAGTATTTTGTCCATCGAATCATTCATCATTGCACCTTGAACTTGAATTTTCTCTTGACTCCTTTCACTTTGTAGAATGCCTCACATATTCTTCCCCCTTGGCTTTTTTTTGGAGTAAAGGGCATCGCTGCCCTCTGATGGTGGGAGTAGGAGGCCAGGCCTTGCTGCTGCATTTGAATCTCCAACCCAGTGGGCCAAAGTCCCGCACACAACCACTACACCACGAGGGCTCAGCCTCTCTTGGTTTTCTAACTCCATGTTTTTGTATGTTTCATTATAATTCTGTATTTTGTCAAGCTGCTGTTTGAAGTCTTCTCTTCAACTCCCTTAAGTTATCATTTTCTCCTTTACTTTAGCTGTTCAGATAAAAACATGTCTCATGTGTCAATTTCTCTTCTGCCATCCATTTGGCCTTTTCTTTAACTTTTTATGGTGTTCTTGATTTCATCCCAGAACTCATTTGGTCTTTAGTCATTAGTGTTCAGTACATCAAATCTGTTCTTAAGCATGTCTCTAAATTCAGAGGGGATTTACTGAGGGTTGTACTTTGCCTTTTTATGACTTTGAATTTGTAGCTTCAAGTTGAACTTGCATGTGAGCAAATCCTATTCTTCTTGACATTCTTTTGAGCTTCTCCCATCAGCTCTTGCCATAGAGGTGTCAATTTTTATTCTTTTGTACTTTACCCAATTTGTAAGTCCATATATAAACATGTAGATTACTGTGTTGCTGAACAAAGGGATTTGCAATGCAAACTACTGGCCCTTCTTTATTTTAACCTTTTCCATCTCAACCACCAGTCATTATCAGTGCATCTTGATTGCCTATGTAATCAATTTCACACTGAACAAATTGGTAAAAATGTCAATATCTTCATCATTGGTATTAGTAGTTGATGTATTAATTTGAATAATAGCCATTGTAACTGGCCTTTCTTTAGACAAATGAATGTTATCCTTCTATGAAGACTGTTCATCAGGATAAACCTTGAATATTTTTTTTGTCATTTTATTGGACACTGACCCTGACCCATCACAATCCATACATCCATTGTGTCAAGCACATTTGTACATTTATTACCATCATTCTAAAAACATTTTCTTTCTATTTGAGCACTTGGTATCAGTGCCTACATACCTATAAAATATTCTACTCTTTACTTATATATCTAACAAAAAACAAAATCAGTATATAACACCTCTTGAATACTAAGACAGCATATTTATGAAAATAACTCTGTCAATATTTTATTCTCATCATTATTAGCTTACTATTGAGCAGCCAATCCATGTAAAGCATTGAACGCTATAAAAACTCAGCAAACTACTGTCAGCACCTATTTTTGAAAATAAACTTTTATTGGAACACAGCTACAGCTATCCGCGGATGTTTGTTTACATTTTGTGTATAGTTCTTTTTGGGCTAAATCAGCAGAATTGAGAAGCTAGAGCACAGACATACAGGCATATTTCATTTATATACACGGAGCTTTCGAACATTCATGAAAGTATTACATTATTTTTTTATTTCATTTTCTATGAAATTTTTGAACCCCTCCATATACACACACTTTCTCATTCTCTCTCTCATATAAATATGTACACACAGTACATTTTTACAGTAGTTGCTTCACCCTCAAGTCACTCATTTGCAATCTATTTGCCTTCTTAGGGTCTATGCTTATTCAATGTAAGGACTTTGTCTATAATCACATGTTGTCTAATAATCTTATCTTGTGTTTCAAAGAAAAGCAAAATCTGCTTCATGCCTAAATAAACTTCACAAGAGAAATTTTGATAACATAAACATGATTGTGATTTTGCCTTTTTCCCCCTTTTCCCCAAAAGCTCAGAAATATTTTTCTAAAAGTGATTTAAAAAAGCAACCACAATGGCGGTAACAGACTATTCTAAGGACACTATGAATCACAGGGGAGCTATGCTTAAGAGCTAGGTGCTGGGTAGTTCCTTACCGTGCAGCTTGTGTACTGGGTACCTGGGATGCTTACTTCCCCCGGCCTATGTTGTGCCATTTTTCTGATCCTCCAAATAAAATTATCCCCAGCTGGTATCAAAACTTGGATGGACTGTTACTTGAGCCAGTAACTTTCTCTCCTCCAAATTTCTTTGTATGAAGGTAGAACGTGCTACTATTTAATGTTACTTCCCCCTCTGATCTTACACAAAATCTCTCTTCTCTAAAACAATTTTTTTAAAGACTGGTTATTCTGGGATGGAGGTTCACTGGGCCTCCTACTCCCACCACCAGAGGGCAGTGATGCCCAAAACAAACAAAAAGAACCCTACTCCCCCTGTCAAACTCTGGGCTGAGCCCTGGTGGCGTACTGGTTGTGCACGGGACTGCGGCCCACTGGGATGGAGGTTCACTGGGCCTCCTACTCCCACCACCAGAGGGCAGTGATGCCCCCCCAAAAAACAAAAAAGACTGGTTATTAGAATACTTCCTGGCCACCAAAATCTTGACTTTCAAGGAAGAGTTCAAATTTAACCTGATAATTTTGGTCATTTTTCTCCTCTATCAGCTCAAAATCTCTATTGGTCTCCTTATCACCACTGACTCCATAAGCTGAGAAACTTAAATAGAATTCCTTTCCTGAAGAGTATTTTATAATTATTCACTGAAATTGATTAGCACAAATATTCTACATAATGTGGTTTGATGTGAAAAGGGTATTGCTATACATCAAAATATTAAACACAAATTAAAAATATAAAGCTTTTATATCTCAATATATATTCCATTTAAGTCTATGTACTTCTGAAGGTGACTTTTCCATCTTACTTTACCCTTCCCAGAATTCTGCAATCTTCAGTTTACACTATGTCAAAACAGCAGTTTGGGGTCCTTGAGAGACTGAAGTTGTATTCCTTTTCAATGATCCAAACCCTTACTACCCTCAAAAATGAACAAATGCATTGTTATAATGGAAAGGGTTTCTCAATATTACTTCTAGCATTTCTCAATTTTCTTGAGACTTCATAATAAGCTGCTGTAATTTTTTTGAATAAGTCTATCAAGAGCCACTCCCCTACCTCCTTGAAATTCCAACAAACAGTATCTGTAACTTTCTAAACTGACCTCTGTGCCTTGAATTGAACTGGTGCATCAGAGCCTCTGAGCAGCCACTGTTTTGATTTGATCTTGTTTCAGAATCACATTGACAAATCTGACTCTTCCACTTGCAGTTTGCTTCATAAAATTATCTTCATCAGTTTAAATTTTGATTAAAAGACTAATGGAAAAATCAGCTCACTGATCTTTGTACAGCACTTTCAGCAGCCATCAAGATTGCTGAAGTCAATTTCCCTTAAAATAGAAAATTCCCAAGTTCACCAACTGTTGTATCCATGGTAATTCTATGAACTTCTTCCACCAATCTCTGAACTTCAGTCACATGTTCTTCATTTTTCCATGTTGACAGTCTTTTCTTCTTTCATCTTTGAGATCTTACTATTTATGCCTTTATTTTAATCATGCATCTTAATTGAGTCAAAGCAGTACATTTATACTTCATCTCCTGCCTTACTTCACAGGCCAGGAACAGATTCCTTAAGAGTCCTCTGAGCAAAATAAATAATAAGGCTATTCTTATTGTAGACCTAATAGAGCCTCATCTTCTCTTATAAAATTAGTTTCAAACCCTTAGCTTATAGCTTTGGTAGAAAGTATTTTTTCAGATTGGCAGTACCTTGCTATTTTAAGTATTCTGCCAATTGACAGAATATTCCCTACCTCTTGTGAGGTCCCAAAGTAAAAACATAATGGTATTCATTTGGTAGAATTTGATCATGAAATCCTGCTTATATTCCACATCTGCTTTATACAGATGTAACATACCCATCTCTACTAGGTTGAATAGTATCCTCCTGAATTCATGTCTTCCCTGAAACTATAAGTCCCCATAATTCATGCCCTCCCTGGAACTGTTAGCTATAACCTTCTTTGAAAATATAGGCTCTAGAGATATAATTAAGATGTGGTACTAGATGATCAGGGTGAGCCTATAATACAATGTGACTAGTGTCTCTATAAAAAGTAGAGTCCTAGGGAAAATGCCACATGAACTGGAAGCAGATATTGGAGTGATTTATCTATAAGGCACAACCCACCAGGAGCTAAGGCATCAAACAGATCCTGCTCTAAAGCATGTAGAGGAACATATCCTGCGTATACCTTTTTAACTTTTAGCTTCCAGGAATGAGAAAATAGATTTCTGTTGTTTAAATTCTCCCAGTCTGTTACGTTTTTATGGCAGCCCCAGCCCTCTTAAGAAACCAATGCACTATCTAAATAAATACTGCTTCAGAGGTCAAATTGTCAAGTTTCAGTGGCGCACATGATTGACAGTCTAGGAAACACAGGGTCTGCACTCAAGACCCACTTACTAGTTGTGTGGCGTGATAAGTAAATGTTCTCTTTTGTAACAATTTTTTAGTCTGATGTAGTTAATATAAAGAGTACTAGTTCCAGAACCAAACTATTTAGCTTCGATCTTAAGCTATCCGCTTGCCATTTGTGTGAACTTTGTGTGTACCTAAAATGAGAGTATGTTAATTGTGCTAATTTCAAAGAGGTGTTATGAAAATATATATATAACCCACAGCACCATGGTTCCTTTTAAATGATTTGGTTCATGTAAAGTATTTAGAACATTGTACAGTGTGTTAAGAACTCAAAAAAATAAACGTTTTTATTTTAATGACTTTGTTAAAGGGGAATGGAGGGATTGAACTAATTCAGGTTTAGTTATTAATAGTTATAAATGACAAGCTCAGTTAAGCTGCAAAATTAAAACTTCTTGATAGCAATTTCTTCTGTAAAGTTATGAAGCTATTTCCAAATCCAGAATCCTCTGAGCCACTGTACAGTCTTGCCAAGGACTGTGCATATTAACACATTTTCAAGGAAGGTACCATCCCTCCCTCCTCCCACTTTTCCCCCTTCTCTATTTCTTGATTTTAAGGTTAACCATCCAGTTACATTTGGACATGATTAAGGATTTTTGATTAGGCAACTTATTTCTTCCTTTATGAAAGAACCCACACTTAAGTTTCACTTGTCTAAGTGTCAAGATTTATCTTCCATTCATATGTTCTTACTGATAATATTTCTGAGACAGTCTCAACAGTGTACCAAACAGTTCCTTCAGGACTTGTTACCACCCTTTTGTCTTAGTTAAAATTTTCTTCAAGAAGCTAACTTTCTAACATCTAACCAAGAGTTGGTGGCTTCTCTACAGAAGAAAGGAGTTTACAATGTTTGCAGCCTTGGGAATCCTCTGAGGGCAGTTTTACTCTGTCTTAGACAGTCCCTATGTAGGAGTCAGAATTAACTCGGCCCCCAAGAATGGTTTGTTATATCCATTCATTGCCATACTGTAATGAAGTCCAGGCTTATATTTTCACGTCTTAGTCTTCAAAGATATTTCATCGTATTAAATCACAGCTTATCTTTCTAATTTAGAGTCCTTGTAATACCATCTTTTTTGTTTATAAACTTCTTTTATATTCTTATATTCCATGACTATTACCACCAAGAAAACTATGGTACAATATTGGATTGGAAACTTGTTGAGATTGTGCTAACTAGCTGTGACACCCACAAATGACCCTGTCAATTAGACCAACACATGAGAAAGCAGCAATTCTCTATCCTTCTGTGAGGTTCTGGAAAAGAAAACCTTTTGTTCTTTCTAATGCAGCGCCGCCTTGTAGAACCAAGCACACTGGTAAACAATAACGGCCTTTTGAATAAGTGGCTTTTTCCCCCCCAGACGCTAATTGAAAACGCTTAATTTTTATTCCCTTGTCCCTCCCTCCCCCCCCCCCCCAATGATTATTTTCTTTTTCCTGTCAGAAAATATTCTGGTAGCAGAACTAGTCATATTGGTACTGATTTTGTTTGGATAAACATATATATAGAATATACTTTTTAATCTCTATAAGGGAAAAATGTTAAATGAAAATAGTTTATTTCATTGACTTTGTCTTGTTTTAGATACTAGATGTATATATATAAGATTATATCGTTATAAGCGCCGTTAAGAGCCCCCAATAAAATTATTGGAGAAAAAAAGATTATCTTGTAATGAGATTTTTGTAATAAATCTTGAGAATTCTAAGTTCTTTATTCCCACATGTATTCACAAGCCCCATATGGAAGCACTGTTCCTAGAACTGTGCTGTGTGAGCATATGTCTTTTTCTGATGTTTTCTAGTACATGTGCCAAATTAAAATTAGCAACTATTAAAGATATTTTTGCATTTCTGGAAAGCAGAGTTGATTTTCATATATACTAAAGTAAATCTAAGACTGTGGTGGCACATTGATTAAGCACTCACCTGCAGGCTGGAAAACCGGGGGTTCAAATCCTCCTAGCAGCTTCACAGCAGAAAGACCTGGAGATCTGTTTCCATAAAGATTACAGCCAAGAAAACTGGAATGCAGTTGTATGGGTCACAGTGAGTCAGCCCAACTTGATGACACTTAACAGTGACTCTAACATACCTATTTCCATTCTTATCAGCTTACTATCTGTTAAGTTACTAGGAACTCTATAAAAGCAATTATGGAAAAGATTTTCCAAATACCAGGTTAGGCAATAAGCCAGAATTTTAAGGAAATGAAATTATTCTCTCAAAGTTATTTAATATTTTTAAATACACTTTTAACATATAAAATAACACCTATAAGTTTGTAAGTTTCTGCCTGAGTCAGCATACCATTTAGTGAACTTAAGCTTTGCAAGTAAGATTTTTGTTTAAAATAAAAATGATGTGATGACAACAGCAGTGATGATGTTGGCTCAAAATAAAAGAAACTTTATGATTGATTAAAATAATTACTTTGTGTTATGAAATGTGATATATTGAACTAGAATAAGTAATTTATAATGTCTTTAAGCCCATTTGAATATTTTGCTACTTGTATTATTTAGAAGAGGAGATAGTTATAAATTTTTAGCTTGTATTATTTATTTAAATCAAAATTTGCTTAAAATCCCAGTGAAACATAGGATATATCAAAATCTCAAAAGCAAACTATAATACCAAGATTTCTGAAATGACAAGTATTGTGCTACCTATAGATTTACAAGTTTTAATACATTGAGAATACAAGTAAATTCATTTGACTGGCTGTTACTTGGACATTCTAAGAAGTGAAGACATAAGCTTGTGATTTAAAACAGAAGCATCATGTGAGGCTTTTGATAAAGTACACATTCTAAGCTGCAGATCTTGTTGGGTCTGCGCTTTTGCATTCCCTACAAACTCTTAGGTGATGGGGTTGCCACTAGCCAAAACGTCTGGTGAATAGCAACATTTTAAGGTATTAGGAAAAATGTTTGGTTGCTCTAAGCATGCAGAACCATGTTATAAATGTTTGGTAATCTATTTAGAACTATTTTTTCTGATTTGTTTTGTTTTGGGGAGGGGGCATGACTGCCCTCTGGTGGTCGTGGGCGCTACCCAGTGCTGCTCCTGAGAGCCGCCACTGGATTTGAACCGCCAAGCCCGCAGGCCGCAGTCCCACACTCAACCACTTACGCCACCGGGGCTCAGCCCTGTTTAGAACTTTTAATGCATGTGCATAAGTGTACTGATTTAAAACAACAAACAGCTGGTCTAGTTGAGTCCAACTTTGCGATCACATCTTCAATCCCTCTACCAAAATGCTTCATCTCTCAGCAATCACCGGGCCTTAATTTTCTCAACTTTAAAAGCCTGCCCTTGTCACCTTGATGTTAGTGAAGAACATTTTAAATTGCCTTCTCTGTGTTTTCCTTTTCAGGGAGTGCCTTGGTGAAGCACATGAACCTTGTGATTGCCAAACATGGAAAAATTGGCTACAGAAAATAACTGAAATGAAACCAGAAGAACGTAAGAGGAATTTTAGATAGTTGTGCTACATATTTTCTAATAATTTTCAAAAAGTGCTATGGTCACATTACAGGTTTCATTGAATGAAGTTAATACTAGAGTTCCTGTTTAATGGACTCTGAACATCATCATTTTGGAGATAATATGGTTTTCACAAGGGGGAGTCATAGATGGGCTCCATTCTTTTAGAGCACTTATTCCCTGCCCCAGATGAAGGTAAACCTGGATCACAATTAGGCCCTTCTCCTGCAGGTGCTATAAGCTTAGTGGGGGTAGTAGGTGCTATCAAGTGGTTCTGACGCAGTAGCCCTATTGAATGCTGGGCTCTACGCCATCCTCAGTTGTCCTTGGAGCCCTGGTATCATAGTGGCTTACCCATTGGGCTGTTAATTGAGTTACACAAGGTCAGTAGTTTAAAGTCACTAGCTGCTCTGAGTGAAAAAAATGAGGCTTTCTACTCCTGTAAAACAGTTTGTCTCTGAAACCACAAGAGGAAACGCCTACCCTGTTCCATGTGGTTGCCGTGAGTCAGTATCAGCTTGATGGCAGCGAATTTTATTGGCATTCGACCTGCTATATTCTAATTCACAGTCCTGCTCTTGAGCATTGAATTCACCTAAGGCTAGATCCCTGCCACTTTTTAGGATGCCTTTTCCACTACTTAGTCAATTAGTATTCTTGTGTAGAATATAAAACTCATTATGCTATTCTAATTTTGCTTTGTAATCATTTTATTGAGAGCTCTTACAAATATTATAATTTCCCATAATTCATTTAGTTAAAGCATAATTGTGTAGTTGCTACCACAATCAACATTTTCTTGAAATATGCTATTCTAAGTGAAATAAAAAATTATTTAAAAATATGCCACGATCATTTCTAAGAGTTAATTCCACTAAAGATTCAAATAATTTTATTAAGCTCTGAAATAGCCTCTATTGTGTCAATCATTCAGAACAAGAGGAAGAATTATGTGTCCTATAGAATGATGGTTTATTTATACAGTTTTCCATCATTAAAATATGCATATATGTTGATTCTGACACCTTGTTATATTCTAATACTTAATTAAATGAAGCTAATACTTATAACAAGACTTAAACATACTATCATATGTCTTCAAGTATAAGGCAACCCGAATATCAGCCGAGGCACCTAATTTTACCACAAAAACTGTATTAAAAATGTGCTGGAAAAACTCAGCTTTTACACAAATATATAGGGTTAAGTTCTTATCAAAAATGTTCTATATGTAATCAACAAACTGAAATGAAAAGAGGAGTCTGTAGGGCTGATGAAAGACTCGCCAGATAGATTGAAGAGATAAGGTATTATTAATGCTAATGATAATATTACAAAGGGACAGATTATGAAGCTTAAACGTTCAAAGAATTTTCCAAAACAAGATTTTATTGTAATGATAAATTTCCTGCCTGAATACAATTTACTCCGTGCAAGCCTGTAGAACTACAATGCATTAAACTAGAATGCAGTTAAGAACTAGCATTCTCCAAGGGTGGGAGGAAAAAACTGTTCTTTTGCAGGCTACACAGCTGCCTTGTTTTAGTGGCTTTGTGCTTTATTTATTACAACAATGGACAATGAAGGTCAAAAGAACATTTTAAAGCCTCTGAGCTAAACATGACATTAATATTCAAGGGAGAAAAAAGGCCCCTATTTTTAAACAAGTTTTAAATGTGAACTTGCTTACTGACTAGATTTGTATGGCAATTAATGGTATTAACTTTGTGTTTTCTTTTTGTTGTTGTTGTTTTTCTTTTTTGCTTGTTTTTTTGTTTTTTGGGCATCACTGCCCTCCAGTGGTGGGAGTAGGAGGCCCAGCCTTGCTGCTGGATTTGAACCTCCAACCCAGTGGGCCGCAGTCCCACACATAACCACTATGCCACCGGGCTGAGCCCAATGGTATTAACTTTTTATAAATCATATTACCTCCACAGACTGACAGTCATTTCTTACAATTTTGTAATTACTAGTTTAACCTTAACTAGCTTTCTAAAATGGCCTTAACAGAGTACAAGTTATATAGCTTTTAAGTACAAAACTATGCTGTCTCACAGCTGTTAAGGTTAGCACTTTGAATTCAAAATATCAGTTAAGACTATGTTCTCTAAAAGCTATAGGGGAAGATCTTATCAGACTACTAGGAGCCCCAATTTAGCTTGCTGTCCAGTGTGTACCTCCTTTGTCTATTATCCTTCCTTCCTTTGTCTGTCTGCTCTTTTTTATAATAGCACCATTCCAACTGGATTTAGACCACCCTAGCCCAGAATGGCTGCTAATATCTTCAAAGACCCTACTTCCAGACAAGGTCATATTCATAGACTTCAGGGCTAATAATTCAAAAGATCTTTGAGAACACAATTCAATCCATCAGGTAACCATAACTATCAAAGTTCCTTCTGATGCTCCCTTTTGCCCCTAACTTAGCTAATCATTGTCCCAGTCACCACCCTAAATCAAACCATCTTGTGCAGAGTGAGTTTAGAACAGGAGTTTAAGTCAATCCACTGTTGCTATTGTTTCTCTTGTGTATATGGAATTCAAAGCCAGTGTTTTTTTACAGTACAGCAGAACAGTACAGTCTGTACAGTACAGAGCAGTACAGTCTAACACCTTAAACTTTGGAGTCTCCTTATACATGCCAAGAGTTTGTTTTGCAGTGGAGTGGAATAACAGTAATAAAACATGCTGATGACCTGCTGCCAACTGATCTGTTGTCAATACAGACTTAAGAGGATAAGGACTTAATGTTTGTGGTAAGATAGCCCTCATCATCTTCTGTTAACTCTTACCAATGGGCTTTCTCATTAATGATCAGAATTCATAAAGCCACCTCCCAATGCCACTCACCCCAAACATTTGTCTCCCTTCTCTCTCAAGGAACCTGTATATGAAAGTTGGAGATCTTTCCTTTTGTCTTAGAGGGGGAAAAAAACACCCAACTTTGCAGCTCTATGAAAACAGATTTATTGAAAGCACCAAATTATTCAAATGGGGAAACAACCTTTGAACATGTGAGGATCATTAATCCAAAGGGTAGCTGTTTTGTGAGGATTGACATGCTGGACTTGGGTGTCAGCAGTAAAGATTAATCTGATTGGCTGGCTAAGTTCTTCTGATTGGCTGTTTTCAGTAAGCATTAAGGAAATTCTAGCAAGTTCTTTGGGAAATAAACTTTCACATACTAATGAATTTACTTTCAACCACATTCTTTCTGAGAGCAAGCTTGCCCCTCCTTTGTTTCCTTACTAACAGTCACAGGTCATCTCAGAAACAGAATTAATGTTTAGGACAAAATGGAGTTCTAGTCAGATCATATGTAAGCCACTTATTTGGTCTAACATCTTAAACTTTGGAGTCTCCTTATACATGCCAAGAGTCTGTTTTGCAGTGGAGTGGAATAACAGTAATAAAACATGCTGATGACCTGCTGCCAACTCCTTCTGAGTAAACCCAGGACTTGGATCTATGAACAGCTTTACAGCATGTAGACAAAAAGCAGCCATTTTACTTTGGTCAAATGTCTCATCATTTGGACTCACCATTTTTAAACTTCATAACTCAAAAGGACCTATTTCCCTCCTACTTTTGGTCACCGAAATTAGCGCCTTACCTTTTCTGAGAATTCTAAAGTAATTTTTTAACTTTTCTTTCAGTAAACCAGTAATAGTGTTGTTCAGTGTAATTAGAGCTAGAAAAAAAGACAAAATAAAACTAGTGTGTGTTGTTTTGATGGTCTCTATTTTTCTTCTCTGGGTTCTAATTTCTATTGCAATGACTACACAGAACTCAGATTCATGAGTAAAGAGCTTATAAAGAAAGTTGGGTAGTGCTCACAATCACTAGAGGCAGTGATGGCCCCCCCCCAAAAAAAAAAAGAAAGTTAACGAATTTTAATAATAGCTAGAAATACTCAGGGTTGAGTGGTTCATCAAAACATAATAACAAGTTCTTTCTGCTCTGCTAAGAAATGGCCAAAGGGGGACACAGCACTTCTCTGTAAGCTGCAGACCACAGGCACTCAGTTCAAGATGTTTGGGTCAGAAACCCAGTTCCCTGAATTGAGTACCTGAGTTACTCCAGTAAACCTCAGCTAAAAGGCCCCACTTTCTTGGGTCAACATACCCAGCCTCCCCAATTAAGTGCCAAGAGGCTTCCACTCCACAAACCAGCCTTCACCACAAAAAAAAAAAAACCTTAGTTTTACCTCCTCAGTAGATTGGGGAGTCCATCATTCTCTTCCATGCTCTGGCTCTTGGTTCTGCCGCTGCTCCTTTGATGTTGTAGTTGTCTTCTGAGTCTAGGAGATTCACCACACGGAGATCTCAGGTCCAGAGGATACGCCCCAACCCAGGTTCTTGCCGTTAATGAGAACCCCCTCCCTTCTCCTCAGAGAGCTCATTATATACAGCAGGATAGCATTCCAGGAAGTCCTGGTCACAATTACTTACAGGTGATTCTTAGCAGTATCTCTTCCCACCTTCTTACCACATCCATGCAGGAAAGGTTGTTTGGTAAGGTTTAGAGACTTTGGCTAGAAGAATCACATTAAATAATTCACTGCCCCTGCAATGTATTATGGGTATTCTTGGGGCGGGGGGGAGGGGCAGGTATCAAACCCACAATTGTTTAATGACACATCTTAAACATTTTTCAGCCCATAGGTACCTCTTTTAGGTACATAGCTCACTAGAATGTAAACTATAGAATCTTTGAAAACATGCCATTTCTTATTATTGCAGATCTGAAATTATAGTAAATTGAGATTAATGACACAGATCCCTATAAATTGTGGGGATGAGAGGATGGAATAATTTGAGGGTCAGCAGGGGCCAAACAATGGAGGGCTTCATTCTGTGCTAAATTAAGTTGATTTTTAGCAATTAAAATATTTTAAGCAGATTTATATTTTTAAAAGGTTAACTAGGGGCTGAGCCCCGGTGACGTAGAGGTTGTGTGCGGTACTGTGGCCCACTGGGATGGAGGTTCAATTCCAGCTCACAGGAGCAAAGGTTGAGCCTCCTACCACCAGAGGGCAGTGATGGCTAAAATAACTAAAAAAAAAAAGTTAACTATAGGGCTGAGCCCCGGTGGTGTGAGTGGCTGAGTCCGGGACTGCGGCCCGCGGGCTTGGCGGTTCAAATCCAGCAGTGCTGGATGGCTCCCACGACCACCGGAGGGCAGTGAGGCACACACCAAAAAAAGGATTAAAAAAAATTTATTTTAAGGTTAACTATATAATACACTGGAAATGGGGAAAGCTGGAGAGATGAGTTGACTTTCTGTTTCAATAGTGGGAAGAACTGTCTGAAGTCACAGGTTCTACTGTTGACGCTGCATAAATCATACCATTGTACAGGAGGGAGTATAGAAACAATGCAGGTTAGGGGAAAATGATTAGTTATAAACAAGTCTTTTTTTTTTTGGTGGGGGGGCATCACTGTTCTCCGGTGGTGGGAGTGGGAGGCCCAGCCCCACTGCTGGAATTGAACCTCCGTCCCAGTGAGCCACAGTCCCGCGCACAACCACTATGCCACCGGGGCTCAGCCCTATAAACAAGTCTTATTTGATTCTTTTTAAGTTTATTTAAATACCGTGGATAAAAAAGAAACTGATACATGTAATTTTCCCTGTTTGCACTATGATGAGTTTCATTTGTTGCAACCTACCTATTTAAAGTATTATTTTCTAAAGTAATCACTGTTCATGTAGTTTTTTTTTTCTTTTTTCTTTGGGTGGGGGGGCATCACTGCTCTCCAGTGGTGGGAGTAGGAGGCCCAGCCCCACTGCTGGAATTGAACCTCCATCCCAGTGGCCCGCAGTCCCACGCACAACCACTACGCCACCGGAGCTCAGCCCCCATGTAATTTTCAGTATATGTGCTGCCGAAGCGAGCACCCCCATGTAATTTTCTTTCATGTAATTTTTATACTGTGTGACATACAGCTTTTTAAAAATATTTCTCCCCTAGATTCTTTGGGCATTCTAGGATATTTTTTTCCTTAAACCATGCTTTGTATGAGAATTTCGGAATATAAAACCAAACTCACTGTTATCTGGTCAATTCCATCTCACAGCGACCCTATGGGGCAGGGTAATTGCCCCTTTGGGTTTTCTGAGACTTTAAATCTTTAACGTATACAGCCTCATCTTTCTCCCACGAAGCAACTGATGTGCTTGAACTTCTGACCTTGCAGTTAGAAATTGCATACATAACCTAGAATGCCTCTATTTTGGAATGTAGCGCCTCAAAATTTCACTATGCAGAATGAGTATTTTTCTTAACGGTACCATAGATCTTGACAGGGAAATAAACACAGGATTAAATTTGACAGGCAACACACAAAGAAAAAAATTGGCTTTTCCCTAAGATGTATGCTAAACCATTTATTTTTATGTTTTTGCTTAATATCTCAAAGTTGTGGGAGTTAGTGAAGCTTATGAGGATGCTGCCAATTGTCTCTGGTTGTTAACTAACTCCAAGCCTTGTGCAAACTGTAAGTCTCCGATCCAGAAGAATGAGGGCTGCAATCATATGCAGTGTGCTAAGGTAAGAAATGTGCATTTTGCATTATTTGAAGTTGACATCTTAATATAGTTTCGTGGTTAGCTCAAAGAAGAAATGTAATAAGCATAAAAATCTTGCCGGGTCTTAGGAAGGTGAAGGTTCTAGGACGTTGCATTCTACATAATTTGAATAAGGTGCTGATCTATGTTACTAATTTCACTTTCACGGCGTTATAAGTAAGCCTGGGGACTTGATGTTATTCGGCCAAGAACGCCTGAATCCTTTGCGCTTTTTGGTACTACGAGGTGAGGGTCCTAGAAGAATTGCATATATATAAACTTTATTATTCTTGATATAATCACAGGAAATTATAAAGTCATAGTTTATCATTAGCTGTGGGTAGGGACTCATTTTTGTCTTCCAAAAATACATTGTAAAACATAACATCTCTGTCTGTAGTTATACAATTGAAAAATTTGTTGTCTTTTTTGGGGAGTGGGAGGGCATCACTGCCTTCTGGTGGGAGTAGGAGGCCCGGCCTTGCTCCTGGAGAGCTGCTGCTGGATTTGAACTGCCAATCCAGTGGGCCACAGTCCCGCACACAACCACTATACCACTTGTCTTTTTTATGTTAATGAGCCACCCATAGTATGTCTCAAGTCAATCTCTGTGAAAATGTAAAGGAGATTTTACTACAAGCAGGTGAGGTAAAGGTAAAGATGGGGAAAGTGATGCTTAGCCACCTGGAGAACGCCAGGAAACAAGCTAGAATGTCGAACTCTGAGCTTCTTCTCAGAGCTGACAGAGAGAAGGGCTTTTGTATAGAGCTGGCACTCATGGATTTAGACTTCTAGCCTCCTAAACTCTGAGAAAATACATTTTTGTTTCTTAAGCCATCCACTTTGGGTATTTCTGCTCATACCAGCACTAGACAGAATTAGACGTTGCTCTAAGAACAGAGGTTTAAGACAGGAAGCAGTTGTAGAACTTGGTAATGGGTAGAGGTAGGAAGAGTTTTAAGGCGCCTAACAGAGATTGCAAAGAGACTGTGGCAAAACTATGGACATGAAAGGCAAGGAAATGAAGGCCTCTAGAGAGAAAGTCTCAGTCATCCTAGAGAATGCATGTGATGTCAGCAAAAGAACGTTGCTAGAAATGTTGACATTAGATGTGCTTCTGGAGAAGCTTTCAACAAAAATGACTGGATGAACGAATTTTAAATTATTTAAGTTAACAATGGTTAGACAATGTAGGATGGAGGAAGATTTTTATTAAGTGCTAAAGAATTTGCCTAAATAATATTCAAATATTTGATGGAGATTGCATCAGCTTAAACAGAGAACTAAAACTTCTACCTCTTATAACTCTAGTCAGGAAACAGGCCAAAGAAGCTATATCTCTTGTCCTGTAAGAAAAGGACCATCCCTGGAGCAACTCTAAGATCAGTAGGACTGTTAGAAGAAGCAGGCCCTTCTTGATTTCAAAGGGTGGGGCTTTAGACTCTTGGGTCTCAAAGAATGGGAGTAGAACCCCGTAGAATTCGAAGAATCAGATCTTTACCAACTCCGTTCCATTATGGTGTGTGTTGCTTCTGCTAAGGTGTGCTGGGGGTGGGGGGGTACCATGGGCTAAAACGGAGAGGATCGGGGTTGCCATGCCTAAGCGGCAGAATGGGCCAAAAGGTAGATTGCCATCAAGTTGGACTAGAAGAATGGAGCCACCGGCATCCATTTGGGGGGCCTGAAGCCGAAATCCGGGACCAAAGAGCTTCACCTCAGAATCCAGAAACTATGGCAAACTCTCAGAGTCTGAAGTGCAGAGCAATTTCTAAATAATCTTTTTTTTTTTTCTAAATAATCTTATAAGATCTTTTAAAGTCTCAGAGAAGCAGTTCTGAAGCTGTGGGTTGCAAATGACCCTTTAACAGGAGTTGCCTGATTCCTAACAATAGCAAAGTGACAGGAAGTAGGAAAGGAAATAATTTTAAAGGGGGGGTGGGGGGGTGGGCGGTCACCACAACATGAGGAACTGTATGAAAGGGTTGCAGCAGTAGGAAGGTTGAGAACCACCACTTTAGAGCAAATGTAAACTATTGTGCTAAGCTTTGAATTTGCAGGGTATGTGCTATCACTTCTTTCCCTCTGATTTTTTCCATTTGTAATAGAAAAGTCTACCTTGTGCCTATGTGATTATTATACTTTGGAAGTAGATAACATGTCCAGATTTAACAGGTTCACAGATGAGGAATTTTCCCCCAGATATGCCTAAAGTTGCACCCATTTTTTTGTTTAGATGATTCAGAAGATGTGATTTTGGACTGGGAGTTGATTTAAGATTTTTTTGATGGTATAGTGGGATTAGGGTGTCTTGCGTGAGGTTAGAACATGAATTGGAGTGGGTCCTCAGGTAAAATACTATTAATTGAATTGTGCCCAATTCATAGGGGTTCAAAAAGTAAATTGTAATTTAAAAAATAATAGAATTTTTCCATGAACTTGATGAAGACCCTTCATATGTGTTATAAATACTGACCTGTCTATGGTTATAGTCTTATTTTGGAATGGGTTATATTTGTTGTGTTATTGAAACAGGCTAGAGACAAGAGACAATCTCTTTGTTGTTGTTGTTGTTGTTTTTTGGGGGGCATCACTGCTCTCCGGTGGTGGGAGTAGGAGGCCCAGCCCCACTGCTGGAATTGAACCTCCGTCCCAGTGGGCCGCAGTCCCACGCACAACCACTACGCCACCAGGGCTCAGCCCCAGACAATCTCTTTAGAGATATAAAAGATAAAATAAGCAAATGAGATAAGCAGAGATGGGGAAAGATTAACAGAGATCTTTAGCAAGCAGAAGGTGAAGAGCAAGATCATGGTCTTGCTATAACTGACACAGAAAGAAAGCCTTCTTCTAGAGCAGAGGCTCTGCTAGCCTCCCAAGCCTTTGAAAAAATACCTTTTCATTTGTAGCAGTACTAAATATTACAGCTGTATTAGTGTGTGTGTGTGTGTGTGTGTGTGTATGTGTGTGTGTTTGTGTTTTCATCTATATATCTCCTACAGGGCTGGTTTAGGAGCACACTGTTTAGACTCAAACCCAAACCACAATCCAGGAACTAGCCCTAAATTCAAAAGTAAATCATGTTTATCCTTTTTCAGGAACATAGTAGGTGAATCCTGGTTTGGTTTGATTTTTAAAGAAGAGAAATGTGGAACTTAATATCAAAATCCTAAATCTTCCATACTAAATCCCTCTGGCCCCCAGGAATAGCCCCTGAGTTGTTCTTTAAGCCTTCCACTGAAATTGTTCCCTGGAGCCACCTATAAACTAATTAGCAATTTAGCACAAAGAATAAAAATTTTCAACCTTGAGTGTTTTGTTTACTTTTTCTTAATTATCTACACATAAGACTAAAAGGTCGGGCTGAGCCCCGGTGGCATAAGTGGTTGAGTGAGGGACTGCGGGCTTGGCAGTTCAAATCTGGCGGCTCTCAGGAGCAGAACAGGGTGGCGCCCATGACCACCAGAGGCAGTGATGCCCCCCCTCCCCCACCAAAGACTCAAAAGTCAACAGCTAGGCTGAGCCCTGGTGGCGTAGTGGTTGCGCGCAGGACTGCGGCCCACTGGGATGGAGGTTCAATTCCAGCAGCAACTCCACAGGAGCAAAGGCTGGGCCTCCTACTCTCACCACCAGAGGACAGTGATGCCAAAAAAAAACACAAACAAACAAACAAAAAAGGTCAATAGCTTTTGTTGTCCCAACATATTGGCACATGATTTACTTATACATTCATTACCATATCAATTTTAGAACATTCCCCCCACCCCAATGATTAAATTGCCTTTAAAGTGAATTGTACACTTGCAATCAGTTCTAGTGTTCCCTCCTGCCTCCCACCTTCATTGTTTACTCCCAAAATCCCTCTTCCCTCCCTATTACCCATTTGTATCCCTATATCCCCTTAAACCTTTGTGTCAGTTATCACTATGCATCCACTCCTCCTGTGCTTCACAAACTGGGAAACCCAACAGAAAAAATAAAAAACAAAATTGAAATAAGGTGGTAAAGATAAAATAGTAATAATATAAAGACCAAAATACAAATAATAAGAAAGAAAAGACCTCTATCAACATTCAAAAATCCAGGAAAGAAATTTCTATAATAGAACAAGTCAAAGATATTTGTACCCAGAACAAATTTGTTTCTGTAGGGTAGGCAGTTGGCCAAGTCTCGAGTTTGATCCAGCATAATCAAGATTACTGTGGTAGTAACATAATCTGGTGTCAATTTGAGAGGATTATGAGTAAAGGGGTGGAGTCTGGCCTGTCAATCAAGATACAACCAATGAGGCCTCTGTGTGGCATGGCATTCTCCTGAGAATTCTTGGAACTCCTGTATTTTCCTCTTTGGAGGCAGGAGACTATGCTCTCTCTCTCTCTCTCTCCTCACTCCCTGAGAACACTCTACTGACTAGACACATGGCCCTGCCCTGATGCAACCAGACCTCTGGAGCTGGGAAAACCATGTTGAGACCCCTGCCAGCGCTGAAATACTTACAATGCCATTATATCCAGAAAACTTCCAACCCACTGGCCTGTGATCTTCCTGCATTCAGCGTCATTGCATGTGATTCATGATGAAGAGGACTGTATAGTTTGATACGTGCTAATATCGGACTTAGGGACTTGATCTGGACTGGGCTGAGATGCTTTCTTAATGTACAGTTACCTTTTATATAAAACTCTTATACACATAAGAGTCTCCCTGGACTTGTTTTCCTATTCTACCCAAACTAATACAATTACAATGATCTCTGTCTGATAGTAAGGCTGTTCGAGACGCTTATCTATGGATAGAGGAGATCTGCCAGCAGCTTAGTCTGACTAGATACTCTGCAGATGAGGTTTTGGTTCCCACTGTCCTTCTTAGCCTTCTCTAAAATGTGTTCATAATTTTAGTTCTGATACTTTTCCCATCACTATATTTTAATTTTGTAATTGTTATTTCTGGATTACATAAGCTGGTGTGCTTCTTCTGTGTGGACTTAGTTGACTCCTCACTTAGTCAATAACTTTTTAAAGTATAGCCAAGACAGTTAAGAGACTGGGAGAGTAAATGGAAGTGAAACAAGTGGAACCATATAACAAGGATGTTGACACAATGTGAAGAATATAACCAGTGTCATTCGTCATTATGTCTAGAAACAATGCAATGGGAACAGCAGTACTATCTATATTTCAACAACATAAAAAAATGCTATTTGAAAAACAACTGCATTGAAGAGTACTTGGGTCAAATCAAGCACAAAATTTGCTTATAAAAAAAACCTGTTGGGCTGAGCCCCGGTGGCATAGTGGTTGTGCTCGGGACTGCGGCCCACTGGGTTGGAGGTTCAATTCCAGCTCACAGGAGCAAAGGCTGGGCCTCCTACACCCACCACCAGAGGGCAGTGATGCCTAAAAAATAAATTAATTTAAAAAAAAAAACTGTTGTGTCATCACCACTGTGGCTCAACTCTCAGCCAAATTACAGAGAGGCCTATATGGTGTGCACTAACACCAGGAAGGAATGTACTCATAAGAACAATCAATCCAAAAAAAGAAGAAGAAGAACAATCAATCATACAAGATAAAAAGAGCTGCACCCACCCAGAGAGACAGTTCCTCAAAATACCTTTAGCATGGTACAAATAAACCTGCCTCAATCAAAATGCCAGCAGGGCATTTATTGGGGAAATTAGAGTCTATCACTAATACAATTAACATTAAGTTATAACAACCAATATAAATTGACTTAAAAACTAAGCCCATTGCTGTGGAATTCAATCCAACTCATTGCAATACTGTAGGACAGAGTAGAATTGCCCCATCGGGTTTCCAAGCTTGCAATCTCTACAGAAGCAGACTACCACATCTTTCTCCTGCAAATGGTGAGTGAGGAAGGCCAACACTCAAGCAGGAATCCTTAGAAGTAAAATTTGAGTTTGAAAATGAGGAATGAGGTGAGAAAATTATCCATTTTCTTTTGTGTGTGTCGGCTTCACTGCCCCCTAGTGGGAGTAGAAGGCCCAAACTTGGAGTGGAGAGCTGCTGCTGGATATGCACCACCAACCCTGTGGGCCACAGTCCCGCACACAGCCACTACACCACCAGGGCTCAGCCCATATCCATTTTCATAAACAACATGGTTTGCCTAGAAAACATGCTTGTGGCAATTGGATAAATTAATAAAATAAATAATTAACAGAAGACATAACCATTTACATAGATTAACTAAAAGAGAAGACCTCATTTATCAAATAATGTACAAGATTTACATGAGGAAAAATATTAAACCATCTCTAGAACACAAAACCTCCAATTGTCAGTTTGTCACACTATGGTGGTTGTGTATTGCTTTGATGCTGAAAACTATGTCACTGGTATCTCAAATCCCAGCAGGATCACCCAAAGTAGACAGGCTGCAGCAACTTCTAGACTATGAGGGCAAAATAAGCTGTCCTTGTCAGAGGAATCAGCCACAGAAAACTCTGTGGAATAGAAGCAGGACTGAAAACCTACTGAACAGAAGTAGAACATTGCCATATTTGGTGCCAGAAGATGAGCCCCTTAGATCAGAAGGCACTTAAAATATGACTGAGGAAGAGCTGCTTTCTCAATATAGAGTCAATCATGATACGAAGGGAGTAAAAACCTGTGGGAATGAAGTCTTCAGGACCTTTATTTGCTGATGGGCAACTCACAGTGAGAAGAAAAAGTTGCAAGCATTAATAATTGGAATTTGGAGTGTACAAAGTATAACTCTTGGAACATTGGATGTATAAAATGAAATAGAACAGTGAAGAGTGATATTCTAGGTGTGAATGGGCTAAAATAGACTGTTATTGGCCATTTTGAATCAAGATCATGTGGTTACGGCGAGATGATACAATAAAGAGGAATGGTATTGTGTTCATTGTCCAAAAAAAGACATTTCAGTATCTATCTTGAAGTATAATGCTATCTGTAATAGGATTCTATCTATCTGCCTTTAAGAAAATCCAATCACTACAACTTGTCATTGAAGTTGATGTGCCAACCACTAAAGCTGGTGATACAGAAATGGAAGGGTTCTACCTACATCTAAGTCTGAAATAAATCAGATATGCAATTAAGATGAATCTATAACTGATGACTGGAATGCACAAGTTGGAAACAAAAAGGAAGAAATGGTAGTTGAAAAATGGTCTTGATGAAAGAAATGAAGCTGGACTTTTCATGAAAGAATTTTGCAAGACCAATAACTTGGTAATAGCAAATACCTTTTCTCAAGAACACAGACTTATGCAGATGGAATACACAGAAATCAAATGGTATCTGTGAGAAAAGAGAAACTCAATATCGGCAGCTAAAAGGAGACTAGGGGCTGACTATAGAACAGACCATCAATTTTACCCGTATAGTTCAGGTTGAAGTTGAAGGAAATGTGTTTCACGATGAAACAATATTCCTCTGGTTCCTTGAGGGTTCCTCACATCCCACAATCATGACCCCCGTCCTGCCTTTCACTGCGGGCCAGACTGGAGCATGTGCACAGGTCAGGACACAAGGAATCCAGGAACAGGAATGGGAATAGTGATACCAGGGGGATAGTGGGAAGTCATGGGGAGGAAGAGGAAACCGATTGCAATGATCACCCATAACCACCTCACCCAGGGGGAAGAAGACAGAGGTCAGTGTAAGTTATAAAAATAATAATTTATCATCATGAGGCTGGGGAGGAGCTGATACTAAGGGCTCAATAAAAAGTGTTTAGAAAATAATGATGTCAACATATATACAAATATGTTTGACGCAAATGCTGTATTGATTGTTAGGAGTCCCCCCAAAATTTTAATTTTAAAAAAAAGATGAATATCATACATGAAGAAAGCAAATAGTTATCCAAAAGATGGGGGCGGGAGGGGAAACACATTCGATGTCAGAAGAGACTCTGAAACTTGCTCTTAATTATAGGGTAGCTAAGACAAATGGGAGAAATGAAGTTAAAGAGCGGAACAGAAATTTTCAAAGGACAGCTCAAGAAGACTAAGTAAAATATAGTGAAATATGCAGACCCAGAGTAAAATCCGAAATTGAAGAGCATGCTTAGCATACCTCGAGACTTGTTTGGAGGTTCTAACAGGGGAGCGCAGCTACTCGTATACCCTTGACTGAAGGAAGGCCCTCCTCCTATCGGGGAAGGTTGTCCTCTTCAACCGAGCACGCAACTTGTTGAAGGACGCACATGTAGCAGTGAGGGAGGAAGGGGAGACCCGCCCAGCCAGCCAGATCACCGAATCAAGCCTGGCGACACCCTGACAGGTGTCCAGCCAGGTTGCCCTCACATCCTGCTTAGCATATCTTAAAGTGAAAGAACTCAAGAAAAAATTCAAGCCTCAAATTGCAATCCAAAAAAAGAGAGTCGTGTTACCACAGTCTGCCAAAAGAGCAAACCAATCTGTCTTAGAAGAAGTCCAGTCAGAATGCTCCTTAGAAGCAAAAGTTGGGGGACTTTGTTTCACGTGCTTTGGTAATGTTATCAGGAGAGGCCAGACCATGGAGAAGGACATTATGCATGGTGGAGCCGTGGAACAACAAAAAAGAACTGACAGAATCACAGAATTTAGCAGTGCTTTTTCCTGTTGTATGCAAGGTCTTGGGGTTTGGAGCCAACTTGATAGCATCTAGCAACAGCAATATTAACTATACAATTACCAATATATTTATAGAGGGACAGCAAAAACAATGAAGGTCCTCCAGGTAGTGGATTGACACTGTGGCTGCAAAGAAATGGGCTCCAGCATAGGAAAACTGTACAGATGATGAAGGACCCAGCTGTGTGTTGTTCTGTTGTGCATAAAGTGGCTGTGGCTCAAAACCAACCTGATGGCATTGAAAAACACAGCAAATATATTTTAAGTTTAAATATAGAGCATCACAGGAATTATACACATTATTGCAAAATAAGAGTATATGGGCAAAATATTGGATGATGCAGAAAGTTTCCAATGAAAATTTAATAGACAGACTCATTGTACCAGAAAGAAGCAATCACTAGTCCACCATTTCAGGGGGTAGCATATGAGCAAGAACCACTGGTGCTGAAGGAAGAAGTGCAAGCTGCACTGAAAGCATTAGCCAAAATCGGGGCTCCAGGAATGGATGGGATGCTGATAAGATGTTCCAGGAAGCTGATAAAACACGCACTCCTTTATGACAAGAAATTTGGAAGACAGCTACCTGACCAACTTACTGCTGGAAGAGATGCATATTGAGTTTGGCCAGGTTGGCTAGAGAAACAAATCCAGTTCAAGAAAGAGCTTTATATCAAGAAATAATTGTACAACAGAAAACAGCCCAATCTAACTCATGTTCAAAAGTCCATTACTAGTCCATATGTCCCTTTTCAGACTCTTGCAGCCACCTGTAATGATGAAAATTGCAGGATGATCATAAGCCAATAAGTGAGAAATCTTGTGGATTCCATGATGGTGGAAGCATCACCAGACTTGCACAGTTCTCTAAGTGGCTTGCTGGCATGAAGGTGAAGGCAGAGAGGGGAGATTTCCATGGCCCTCCTTATGCGAAGATCACATCCATAAGGAGGCACCAGCAGGCTGTAACCTGATTGACAGGACAAACTCAACACAACCCCTACACTTTCATATTTTCAAGTTGACATGAAATTATGTAACTACCGTACATATTTACATCCATTACAAAGAAAGATGATTCAACAGAATGGGAAAATTATGGAGCACTATCATTGATACTACATGCAAGTAAAATTTTGCTGAAGATCATCCAACAACATTTGCAGCAGTGCACTGACAGAGCTGCCAGAGTCCGCCCAGTTTCAGAAGAGGATATAGAGCATCACTGCTAATGTCGGATGGTTCTTGACTGAAGCAAAGAATACCAGAAAGATGTTCACTTGTATTTCATTAACTATGCCAACACATTCAACTGTGTGGATCATAGCAAACTATTAGTATAGTCTTGGGGAAAATAGGAATTCCATAACACTTCATTGTGTGCAGAACCTATACATGGATCCAGTCAGTTGTGGGAACAGAACGAAAGAACACTGCATGGCTTAAAATCAGGAAAGAGGTGCATCAGGATTGTATCCTCTTACCATACTTATTCAGTCTGTATGCTTATCAAATTATCAGAGAAGCTGAAGAAGGATTGGGCATCAGAATTGGAGGAAGGCTTGTTGTATACAGATGGCACAACATTGTGATATACAGATGGCACAACATTGCTTCCTTAAAATGAGAACTTACTTGCTAATGATAATCAAGGATTGCAGTCTTTAATGTGTATTATAACTCAATGTATAAACCAAAATTATCACAGTTGGATCAGTAGGTAACATGATAAATGGAGAAAAGATTTAAATTGTCAAGGATTTTGTCTTGCTTAGATCTACAATCAATGCTCTTGGAAGCATCAGTCCAGTGGGTAAATCTGCACAAGACCTCTTTAAAGTGTGGGCTAGCAGGGATGTTATTTTAAGGACACTTGACCCAAGCCATGTATTTTCAGTCACCTTCTATGCATGTTGAAGTTGGGCATTGACTAAGGAAGACCTAAGAAAAACCAATGCATTTGAACTATGGTGTTGGACAAAAATATTGAAACTACCATGCACTGCCAAAAGAACAAACAGGTCAGCCTTGGAAGAAGTAACAGAATGCTCCTTAGAGGTAAGGATGGTGGGATTTCATCTCATGAATTTTGGACTTATTGAGAGAGACCAAGCAAGAGAGACCAAGTGGAGGGGCAGTAAAAAAGAAGGTTCTTGATAAGATGGATTGACATCGTGCCTGCAATAATGGGATGAAATTTGACAGTTGTGAGGATGGTGCCATCCTGGGCAGTGTTTCGTTCTGTTATACATGGAGTCACTGAGTCAGACTGACTTGACAGCACCTAATAAAAACAACAGGACACAAACGATGAGTCAAAACTAAAATGAACTAAACTTTTGTTTAGAAAGATCTCAACAAAAATGCCAACAAGGTTTCTTTTCTGATCTGGAGAAGCTAATTCAAACATTCACATATAAAAGTAAAAACAAGAATAGCTAAGAAGACTCTGAAAAAGAATGTTGAGAATTGTCACATTATAAAGACTCAATACTAAAAACAATATGGTACCTCAGTATGAATAGACAAATCAGGAAAATAGAAGTTAAACCCAGCAACATGAGATTTTAATGTGTAGTAAAGCTGGCATCTCCAACCATGGACTGCAGTATACCTTGGAACAACTGGGCAGCTATCTGAAAACAAGTAAAATGGAATTGATACCCATATATTTATATTCATTCAAATGACTCAAAGATTTATACTTTTTAAAAGTTAATCCTAAAGGAATCAGAGGGAAGCAACATTCCCTTATAAACTTTTTTTAAGCTTTTCTTTTTGTGGCATCACTGTGCTCGTAGTGGGAGTAGGACGCCCAGCCCCACTGCTGGACTTGAACCTCCAACCCAGTGGGTGCAGTCCCGTGCACAACCACTACGCCACCGGGGCTCAGCCCCTTATAAACTTTTTATAGGAAAATCTTTCTTGCTCAAAATCCATGAGTATAAAATAAAGTGATGTTTTTATACAATCCTTACTTTTTGCCATTGTCTGATAATTAAGATACTTAATACACGACATTTTTTATTAAACCACTTTTACGTTCTTATTTTACTTAGAGACCTTTTAAACTTAACCTGTTTCAAAAATCAATTTGTTGAAATCACCAGTTTTGTGAAATTGATTGTCCTAGCTTTATGTAAAATTACCACACACTTGAAAAATAAAATCTCTGTCTTATTTGAAAATATTGACATCTCAGATCTTTGTGGCTAGTGCATAGCATTATTATTTACATTTTAACCTCCGTATAGGCAGCATTTTAAACTACCTCCCCATATTTCCATAATGAATAGAAGGCCTCCAGAAGGAAGCATGAGAAAGAGGTCTTTGAAAAAATTCACTCGTGCTTGTATAGGCAGGATGGTGCAGTCACTACAAATTAATTAACTGGAAAACAGAATATAGTTTTAGGAGCATGAAGAGATGATTGCATATGTGTTTTCTTTTGAAGTGCAAGTATGACTTTTGCTGGATTTGCCTTGAAGAATGGAAAAAGCACAGCTCATCCACCGGAGGTTATTACAGATGTACTCGCTATGAAGTGATTCAGCATGTGGAGGAGCAATCTAAGGAAATGACTGTGGAGGTAAAGAACTCTGTCCACTCTGTTCAATGCCATTGAAAGTATTTTCTTTATCTCCTTTTCCTAGATTCATCTTAATGAGACATTAAATTCAATACACTTTAGAGTATCCCTTAATTTAAATGAAATAGCTGTATAAACTTAGCTATTTTCCCCCTTTTTCTTATTTTGGTGAAGATAAGAAAATTTTATATATTCCTGATTCTTTCTGCAATGATTTTAAAATAAATTTTATCTCCAGTAGCCTTTGTAAAAATTATTTATGGACTTTTATTTCCTAGGCTGAGAAAAAACACAAACGATTTCAGGAACTTGATAGATTTATGCACTACTACACAAGATTTAAAAACCATGAGCATAGCTATCAGGTATGTTCGAAACCATTTCAAATGAGCGCTATTACACCTTTGTGAATAAACAAAAAGAATGATAGAAATTCTTCATTTCTGTTGCTTCAGTTAGAACAACGCCTTCTTAAAACAGCCAAAGAAAAGATGGAGCAGTTGAGTAGAGCTCTCAAAGAAAGTAAGTTGTCTGTTGTAGATCTGGTAATTAATGTGAAATACACCCTCATGCTAATCAATTCACTGGTTAGGAGATTGCGCTTCTTAAAGAATACATTAACCTCATCAGCTTATTGATACCATGTGAGTTCTTAGAAACCTCCAGTGCAACCCAGCATCCTTGACCTCTACAATTGGATTTCCCACCCAGCTTATCTACCACAAGGAGCCCTGTTGCTACAAGGTTAAGTGCTTACTTGCTATTATGAGGAAGAAAGATGTGGCAGTCTGTTTCCATAAAGATTATAGCAGGGGCTGAGCCCCGGTGGCATAGGACTGCGGCCCACTGGGACGGAGGTTCAATTCCAGCAGTGGGGCTGGGCCTCCTACTCCCACCACCGGAGAGCAGTGATGCCCCCCAAAAACCAAAAAAAAAGATTATAGCCACCTAATCCGGCGGTCTGCTCCATTCTATTGTGTTCCCTTATTCCAGGGTGCGCCCCAAGTGAGTGATACCATCTTGGGGAGGGTGCTGGAACTTTCCAGGAAAGGTTGCCGAAGCAGATACCGATACTTTTTCTTGGTTATATTTTCACATTGTGTCAACATCCTGGTTATTTTCTTACAGTGTTTTACTTCCATTTTTCTCTATCTCTTAACTGTCTTGGCTATACTTTTAAAAGCTGCTGACTTTTTGATCTTTTATATAGCAATTAAGAAAAAGTAAACAAAACAGTCAAGGGTAATATTATTTGCTCATTGTACTAAACTGTTAGTTTATAATTTCAGTGGAAGGTTTGAAGAGCAATAGGTCGAGCAGTCTGAGTAACTCTTTGGGTTTTTTTTTGTTTTTTGAGGAGGAGGTGGCTAAGTAAGTGGGTTTGTTTTATTGTTTTACATTGTTGGGAAAGTCAATGGACTCTCACAGACTTTCCTAACCTATTCCACAAATGCCACATGCTACCCAATCCCTGAGAAAATTTAACAGAGTACCTAATGGAGTAGATATTGTGAACATTTTTAAAGAAATTATCACAAGGTATATAATGAATGGATGTTTGGAGATCAAAAAGCAAAATATGAGAAAGGCTGACCTATGGGTCCTAATATTTATTATCCAAAAGGATCTTTCTAAACATGTATTGAGCATTGATTGTATTACTAGGACATATCCTACATTGAACCCCACAGAATAGATTCTGATGTGCATGTGTTTTAAAAAAGTCACATTTTAAAATGATCATAACGTATATAAAAGGAGAGTTTAAGCCTGACTGTAATTTATTATTTTGTGTTTTCTCCTATTTATAAGCTGTGTGCCAACACCCTCTTCATGAGGATAACTCCTATAGAAGACAGAAACTTCAATAAATTTTAAGAGTGAAAATAAGTCTCAATAGCAGCTTTGTCTCCTTGTTCATTATGACCAATTAAATATTACTATGGGTATAATTACAAATATTTTTCAGCAAACAATATAGCAATGTGCTTGTTGTAATTTTTTCCCCGCCCCCCGCTTAAGTAGCAAAGTTCCCCTAAAGATAGGGAATAACCCGAAAAATTCAAAACCTTTGCATTGGCTTAAAGCTTACATTGATGTACCCGCAGGTGAAAAGGCACCAAGGATGAGAGTATGTGTTCCTTCGTGACTTCAGCAGGACTCCTGGGCCACTATGGCAGGTGCTTCATTTATCAAAGCACACGGGTCAAACTGCTATGCAGGAGTATTTTATATACGTTGTCAGGACAGTTTAATTAGTTATTATCAGAACTACTTCAAATAGTTTCTTCTTAGGGCTCCTCCTTCTTGTTTTTTATTCTTTTTTAAGAACACATAGTTGTTCATTTAATACCATGTTTGTAAAACATTATTTCACTGTGCCTAAATTACTTTATAGCTGAAGGAGGCTGTCCAGACACCACATTCATTGAAGATGCAGTTCATGTGCTCTTAAAAACTCGACGCATTCTCAAGTGTTCTTATCCATATGGATTTTTCTTAGAACCTAAAAGCACAAAGAAAGAAATATTTGAACTCATGCAAGTAAGATACCTTTTTTAAATTAAATCTAAATAGTAGTTGTTATTATGAATGATTATCTCCTTTTTCAATCACTACATTTTCTCTTACTTGGGTATGATTAGTAAACAATTTTGTTTTCATTTTTAGCATGGTTTTTAAATAAAGGAGAAGTGACCATTAATGAACTGAACTTTTCTTTGTAAGTATATTACTGCAGGTCTGGATACATTATAGGTTTTACAAACATTTCCCACATTTATCTCTGTGTTTTTCACTGGTCGGGGTGAAAATCTGACCTGTTTCTGATTATATGCAGATTAAACAAGCCACATTAAATACAGGATGGGTAATTTCGCAGTTTATTTTCAGACTAAAACTCAAGAAATTACAGTTTTTAAAAACAAAACCGCCTAAGCCAACTGACATACAGTAGCGAACAAAAATTTTTATGCAGTCATCCAGTTTGAAGCCACCAAACATTCTTTCCTGGCTACAGTTCTCATACCTTCCCTCTGCACTTCTAATTTATGCTTGTCTTTCTTTCAAAGTTCAGTATTCACTTCCTCCATAAATCATCCTAAAGTGACCAGATTTTAAGCAGGACACTATTGACTCGGAGGGGGTGGGGTTCTTGATTAAAAGTGTGTAAAAGTGGCCTGCATGCAACTGATGTTGTTAGGGATTGTGATGGGAGTTGTATGGGCCCCCAATAAAGTGATTCATTAAAAAAAAAAAGGAGGTGAGGAGAAAGGGGAGTTTTTTTGTTTGTTTGTTTGTTTGTTTTTTAAAGAGGAGCTTGTACCAAGGACTCAAGTAGAAAATGTTTGGAAATGTATGTGGCATCATGTGTGCAAATGTGCTTGATACAAATGATGTACTGAATGTTGTAGTAGCTGTAAGAAGCCCCAATAAAATTATTAAAAAGGAAAAAAAAATTTGGTCTATATGGATAAAGTGACCAGACTTTTTGTTGCTCCATATAGACCAGATTTTTAATCAAGAACCCCCCCACCCCCCGTCAATGGTGTCCTGCTTAAAATCTGGTCACTTTATATATGGAGCAAGAAAAATGTTCATAGAACGCAAAAATAGTATTGTAATATATTTATTTTATTGTAATATATTTATTTAATTTTAAAACAATGTGGGACAAATTTTTTAAAAGCTGGACATCTGGTCACCTTAAAAATCTAGATCTAACCCCAAATTAAAGTGCTCTTGGCCTGCCTCAAATCTCTGCAGTATTACATTTAGTCCACATCACATTGTCATGCATTTGCTTGTATAAAATACCTTCAAATGTATTAGGTTTTTCTTAAATATATTCCTTATGTGGATGATAAATCTTAGAAATATCTATTATACTCACCAGTTTCTTGTAATCTTGTCCCAATTGTATATATGTAATGTCTATTAGATAATGCTATTAATTTAAGATGCTGAATTTAAGTTGTCTTCATACATGAATCTTTCTCTTTCCCAACCTGGAAATATACAAAATAGGAAACATGTTAAAAAGGACCTAATGATCTCTCATTAATTTCTAAATTCGAAAGAGTTCAATTTAACCAAAACCAGAGCAAATCTCAGTTTGCTGTTAACTAACCCATCCAATTGTGATCTCTCCCTTCTTCACCCCTCATCATCTTTACCATAGACAGACCTAGAAATGGTCACAGAAGACCTTGCTCAAAAAGTCAATAGGCCTTACCTTCGCACGCCCCGCCACAAAATAATCAAGGCGGCATGCCTGGTGCAGCAGAAGAGGCAAGAGTTCCTGGCCTCCGTGGCTCGGGGAGTGGCTCCTGCAGACTCACCAGAAGCTCCAAAGCGCAGGTAACAAGGATGACGAACACTGATGCTAGCAATTGCGTTATTAGCCAATTAGAGTTCACAGTCCTGGAAGTTATCTCCACCTGGAATGTGGACTCCTGACAAACACTGGTAACTTCTTTTTGGCAGTCTCCCTAGTACTATTGTAATTTTTTTTCTTTTGATTTTCTTTTGTTTGCCATTTTGTAGTTCTTCAGACTACATTAGGCTAGATTAATTTCACACTTCAGGCGAACTCAATAGTAATTGAATAGTGTTGTAAGGCATCAACTTAAAATGGAGTATATATAGTGATATATTTAGTTATGGATTATCTTGTCATGTAGAATTTGAAAACCTTGTCAACTTACCTGTTCTGGTCATAGCCATATTTTTGTAGTAAAAGGTTGTGAAGAAATTTGAAATATGATATCTATAAAGTTGCTTAAGGTATTTAAATCCATCCACGAAAGGTCAGTTAATTTGAAGTGTTTTATTTCAGATTCCTTAAGGGAGTTATGTATTGAATGTATTTTTTATTTATAATAATTAAAAGCATTAGAGATTCCTTTAACCTGCCTTTTACATAAATAAATACTTAAACAAAAAATAAATACTTAACAAAAACAAAAGCAATCATAAACTACTGTATTAAAAGATGGTGATTTTTGGCTGAGCCCAGGTGGCGTAGTGGTTGTGCGCAGGACTGCGGCCCACTGGGTTGGAAGTTCAAATCCAGCAGGAAGGCTGGGTGTCCTACACCCACCACCAGAGGGCAATGATGCCCCCCCAAAAAAAAAAAAAGATGGTGATTTTTACATTTTTCATACATGTTTCACCAATATAAAGCAATTTAGATTAAAAGAAATAAGAAAACTGTCATCTTGATGGTTGATCTAGTTTAAGCAAGTTCAGAGCAGAGGGATTAAGAATAATATTCAGAGGGCAAGGATCTGGTTGGTTGTACTTTGTGGTGCTGATAATGTATCAAATGATATGTCTAATTTCTTTGTAGCTTTGCTGGTGGAACATGGGATTGGGAATATTTAGGATTTGCGTCACCTGAGGTAATTGTTGGGGGTTGGGGGTTGTGTCTTGTTGTGAATTGTATGTTTCTTTAATGCAGTTCTGTTTGCATTTGCATCTGATCTATTCTAAATCCCACTGCTGTTTATAGTCAGTGATGCTTTCTCTTTCCCTTACATTGTTTTCTGATTACTGAACAATCAGATATAAGGCAAATATAGAGCACATAGCTTGGAAAAACATATTTCGATTTGTCAATAGAGATAAAAATTCTATTTAATAGAATTATATCTAGTTATAATATTGTTTCAGTGTGACTCTATTAAAAGCCTAATTTTAAAATATACTTACTTCTTTTAAGTTACTGCAACAGACATAAGAGAATTTATTTATAAGTATTTGCTAGAGGTGGAAGCTTGACATTAATAATCTTTATGCAGAAAGGAGTGATTTTCCTACTTTCCCTTAGAACTTTCACAGTCCCTCATTTTCTGTTTTTATTATTGATAGACTATTTTAACTTACACAACATCTAAGTTTATAACACTGCAAGAGCATTGCTGCAAACAAAAAGGAAAGTGAAAATCATATTGCGCTTTTTTTTTTAAAGATTTAAATTGCCACTGTCACCATTGAATATGATCTAAAGGGTTTTAGCAGTTATCTAAAACAGTAAACCATTCAATGCTTAAGACTTTTTGGCTTAAGTCTTGGGCAGGGGCACTCTTTCATCATTTATAGCCTGCTTTAGCTGCACCTGAAAGCCTAACATTGATGATTATCTGGAAATGACTGTGGCTTATTTAAATCAGCTCTCTTCTCGTTTCAGCTGCTGAGGATACTTGCAAACTTGTGGCCTTTTGTAGTGGTAGATACAGCCAAGAAAATACTGTGCTTTGACCTGGAAATTTTCTCTAAGTAAAGGGCAAGAAATTTCAATATATTAACGAAGTCTTAATTCTAAACCACTTCGTGAGCCTTTACCTAATCCTGCACTTAATAATTTTTTTGTTATAATACGTTTACAGCTTTGAGGGTGTTTGGCTAAATCATTACCTAAAAGAAATAATAAACGAGCTTCAATTATCAAGGAGAAAGTACTACAAATTTTAGTATTTCGAGGTAGAAACACAAGTTAGCAAAAATAAAACCTTTACTGGTTTTTCTCAATCATGTATTTATCATCTTGGCAACGTCTGGCTCCGATAGCAACCATAAACATGCGGAAATATTGGACCTTAAAAATTTGAGTTGGGCTGAGCCCCTGTGGCGTAGTGGTTGTACGCAGGACTGCGGCCCACTGGGATGGAGGTTCAATTCCAGCAGCAGCTCCACAGGAGCAAAGGCTGGGCCTCCTACTACCACCACCAGAGGGCAGTGATACCAAAGAAAAAAAAAAGATTTGAGTGCTGTTCATATAATTGTAGCAACTTCATTTTGTAAAAATAATAATAATAGGGGCTGAGCCCCGGTGGCGTAAGTGGTTGAGTGCAGGACTGCGGCCCGCAGGCTTGGCGGTTCAAATCCAGTGGCGGCTCTCAGGAGCAGCACTGGGTGGCCCCCATGACCACCAGAGGCAGTGATACTCCCCAAAAAATAAAAAATAATAATAATATTTTCCACCTCCCATGTAAATAATTACATATAACCTTACTGAGTTGTTTTTCTTTAGAGATTGAAGATTATGAAAGCATAGATAATATTTTCTCTTTTAAATTTGTTCTTTGTTAATTGAGAAATTTTACAAGAATCGTTTTTTAGCACATTGAAATATTAAACTTTCGGGCTGAGCCCCGGTGGCATAGTGATTGTGCGTGGGACTGCGGCCCACTGGGATGGAGGTTCAATTCCAGCAGCAGCTCCACAAGAGCAAAGGCTGGGCCTCCTACTCCCACCACCAGAGGGCGGTGATGCCCAAAAAACCAAAGTCTAAAACAAAAAAAAGAAATATTAAACTTTTATGTGCCTCTACCTGCAAACCTAAGGAATTCTTTCACAGTGTGACACTTTTAAATACTGCAAGTATATCACTATGAAATAACTGCTAAATTTGTGGTTTTTTTAAAATAGATCTTTGTCTTTGTACTCTGAAAAAAATTGTGCCTGCTTGGATAGACTTTTAGGTTGAATTTATACTTATAAAGTTAATTTCATCTTACTCTTTTTTAATTACATTGAGTTTCAATGGCAAACATAGCATTTATTTTGTATCCCTTTGTAGGCAGGTGGGGCCCAATGACAGAGACTTAGAGCAGGTGCCTGGATGCAGGTTTCGTGGCTCTTAACTTTCTTAACTTGAACTATGTTCCTCCTTCATTTCTCATCTTAATATATAGAAGGTGATACCTAACCCCCATAAATTATGAAAGTTCTAGAAGGATTAGATTATTTCAGAAAATCACTAACAATATTGTTGCTCGATAAGTAGTAAAAATCCCTATGTGAAAATAAAGTCCTGTGATAGAATGGTTGCTTGGTTTCCATCTTATAACAGAATTTTAAATTATTATAAATGCATCTAAAGTAGCACAGATGTAAACATTTATCATGTAAGGTTGTCTCTACCTCTTCCTAATACTTTCACAGAGTAAATGTATTGAATAAATTCTGTAAATATTTTACAAGATGACCAAGAAAATTATATACCTGAGTGTTTTTGTATTTGTCACTGAGAAAGTCTGTATCAATTTGCAGATGATTATTCTTATGTTAGTGCTGTACCTGGAACTCTGTTTCTTGACCATCTGTCAATACATTCAGTACAAACACATATCTGTCTCAGGCTGTGGCCTCTGATCATTGTTGACCCACTCTAAACCATTGTCACAAATGTAAAATAGACTCACGAGCGTCTGCCAAAATCTGTATTCTTCCCAGTGCTGAGGAGAAAACAGTTCCCCTGCTTGTAATAAAGGTATCCCCATATACTAGCTATTCTAGAAAGGGCAGTAACTACCCTACTCCTTAATAGTGTGTGTACCCTTTTTTGGAGTGGGGTGTGGGGTTGTGTTTGTTTTCTTTTGGCATATGTCACAATTTTTCAAAAGCATACCTCCCAGGAGAGTTTAACTTACAGTCATGAAATGATCAGGTATTGGTTGTAACCCTTGCTTTGTGTGAGATACCTTTACAAGGTTAGGAAAAACCTACTTCAGGACCCGTTTTCACTAACCGGAAAATTCTAAAGAGGATTTTCATTTAGACAACAAAAAGCAAAACGAGTGTCAGCGTTTGTTTTGTAGTGGGCCTTTGAGAGGTTATGGGTGTCCTATGATTGGGAAACTTGAGTTACCATCACAGCTTCGGTCCACTGTAGCCTTGAACTGTGCATGTGAACACTGTCATTATTGTAGGTTTTAAGTCTTATTTGGGAGACTTTTGGAAGAGGCCTGATGTTTCCCTTATAAATGAATGGTAATTGTTTCTTCACTTTACAACCATTTCAGCTTAGGAAAGGCATCCCTGGATGCCCCCCTTTCAGCTTGTGGGAAACCTGGGCTAGATCCTAAGCCCCTAGAAATCACCAGTCACACAATCCGGCCTGGGTACCACCAGCATTGCAAGTATTCCCAATTTATGTAGATTGCAAGTAAGGTCAAGCTGATGGTTTTCCTTTTCTCTTCCATCTTTTCTGTTTCTTTGGCATGGCAAAACCAGAAGGTGATGGTTGGTCTTGGTTTTCCATTTTTTTCTAAAGCCACATGATTTTATAATACCTCTATAAAATCAAACATTTTTTTCCTGGGAAAAAAGTGTAGATTATTATTATTATTTGATTTAAAAACTGCATGCTCTCCTGTATTTTATAACCTTTGGTTTATGCAGGAATATGCTGAATTTCAGTATCGGAGGAGGCACCGGCAGCGCCGCCGCGGAGACCTGCAAAGTCTGCTCAGCAGCCTGCCGGACGCCGACGAGCCACGTGAGAACACTTTAGGTGCGCCCCTGGCTGCCTGTGTGCCACTCCTCCATCCTCACGATCTCCTCACCACACTGGCTAATCTCAGTGTTCATAAAAGAATCTGTGGGGCTGAGCCCTGGTGGCATAGTGGTTGAGTGTGGGACTGCGGCCCACAGGGTTGGTGGTTCAAATCCAGCAGCAGCTCTCCAGGAGCAAGGCTTGGCCTCCCACTCCCACCAGAGGGCAGTGATGCCCCCTCCCCCCCCAAAAAAAAAAAAGAATCTGTGGTTTAGATAACCAATAAATACCCAAGGGTTTCTGTTACTGCAGGACACACTGAAGCCGTAGCTATAGAATCAGGCAGAACTGGGCTCTGACTCCTTTCTCTATTGCTTCTTAGCTTTGTAACTTAAGTCACTTCACCTTGCTAAGTATTGGTGTCCTCCTTGTAACAGTGGTAGTAATTAATAGTGCTGGCTGGTAATCTCATTGTAAGGATTAGATCATACACAAAAAACAACAGTGAATGCTCAATAAACTGTAACCATCAATACTGTTGTATTAAGAGTATTTTTTCCCTCACCACTAAACATTCTTATAAAGAGAAAACTTCTAGTACCAGAGAAAAATTATTTTAACTGTTTGATGTCAAAAGGTGAACTTATTTAATGGAAATCTTCGAACTCGATGAGCAGATCATTTTTAATAAATCAAGAGCACTGGGACTAAAGGTGTGCTGTGCAGGCTTCTGTTACCCACTCCTTCATTAGTGTTAAGAAATCTGCGAAGTACAGGGTCTTTGGTTGGGGTTGGGGGAGGGGGAAGCGACGAATAGTATCAGTTATAAATAGAATTATAATCCAAGCAAAAATGTTTTACAGCATCACAAATTAGAAATAATAGTGTTAGCTATGCAAGGGGGCTTCAAAAAGTTCATAGAAAATTTCTATTGGAAATTTCTATTTCATCTTTCCATGAACTTCTGAAACCACCATATATACCGCTGCTTCTGGTGAGACGAACACGGATCAGACATACCTGAAAGGTTTAGTGAACTTGTCAATGTGGATGTTAACCAGTACTGAAAGAGAATTCACCAGTTTAAATTAAAAAGACATGTGGAAAGGGTAATAAATCTTGTCGCTCAACTGCGTTTGGTACTGATTGCTTTGTAACAGATACCCCTGAGGGTGGCAGTGGCCGCAGACCCAGCACCTCGGTGGTAAGTTCTGCATCGATGAGCATGCTGCACAGCTCTTCCCTGCGGGACTACGCCCCGGCCAGTCGCTCGGATAACCAGGATTCTCTGCAGGTAGCCGCCCTGGCCGCCCTCATTGCTCAGTCCTTTTGTACTTCCATTGTCTAGCCGGTTTCCTCTCTTCACTTTTATGACTCCTTGCCTTTCTTTCCTTCTAAAATGTTTGTTTCCAATATATACTACAGGGCGAAAAATTGTCTATGAGTTTTCCTTTTCTTTAGCAGGGTTAAGGAAAAAAATCATACTGAATAGATAAAATAATCATTCTGTGTATGCATAAGTAATGTTACCCATACAACAAAACCTGCGCATGCAGAACTCGACAGGATGGCTTTGTTTCCCCTGTTCTTCCTACTCTTGCCACTGCCTTACTGCCACTTTCCTATGACTTGTTTTCATGGGGAAATTTTGAGTTTTCCCTTTGCTGACAGGTTTCCACCTTATGGAGGTTGCCTCTTTTGCAGGTCTTCCTGTATCTGTGTGTAGGAGAACAGTGGTAAATCTCACTGGAGTCGATCGTTTTTCCTTTAGTCTAACTTAAAAGTGGTCTTACTCTCTGTTGTCTCAGGCTCTGAGTTCTTTGGATGAAGATGATCCCAATATACTTCTCGCAATACAGTTATCACTGCAAGAGTCTGGACTGACCATCGACGAGGAGACTAGAGACTTCCTCAGTGATGAAGCAGCCTTAGGCGCTATAGGCACTTCGTTACCATCCAGGTTGGACTCTGTCCCTAGGAATACAGATAGTCCTCGGACTGCACTGAGCAGCTCAGAGCTGTTGGAACTTGGGGACAGCCTCATGAGACTAGGAGCAGAAAGTGACCCATTTTCAACTGACACCCTTAGTTCACAGCCTCTCAGTGAGGCAAGAAGTGATCTCTACCCCTCCAGTGATGCTGACTCAGCTGGTCAGGACAACACCATGAATGACAATCTCCTTGGTAACATCATGGCTTGGTTTCATGACATGAACCCTCAGAGTATAGCCCTGATCCCTCCAGCAGCCATAGAAAGCAATGCCAATTCCCAACAACCCTGTGTCAAGGATGAGTCAGAAGGCATGAGGGATATGGACATGGTGCCACCAGAAGCTTCTGTGTTTGAAGATGCTGTTATAAGTGAAAGCGAAGGAGTCCAGATAGAAGAAGAAAACCTTTTGGAAGAAAATACTCTAACTGGGGAAGCAGGGTCTCAAGCTGGCAACATTGGTAACGAGGCAGCCGACAAGGGGGATGGTTCAGACGTTTCCAGTCAAACACCTCAGACCTCAAGTGACTGGCTTGAACAAGTACATTTAGTGTGAACTGCACACCTTTGGGCTCTAGATGAGTTGCAGGTACAGGCAGTATGGTAGGTGGAATATGCTCAATAGACTATGATCCGCTTAATTTCAACTAAATTAGAGACCACTGACATTAGGATTGAATATAAAGGAAGTCCTTTGAATGGTAGCTTCATTTTAATTTTTGACCTTACAGGGATTTTCTTTTATTTTTAATTGGATAGTTTTCCCCCTTATTTTTGCTGACAAAAAGTGCAAGAAAAAAAAAAAGAAAGCAAGAAAAACACAAATGGAATAAATAGGTTACATGCCATATCCCAAGAAAATTTGCTTCTCTATTTAGCCTAAGATTGGTAATAGTCAAGTTGAATGTTTAAAATACAGGCTTATTCTCTAATCCTTGGGTGGTTTTTCCTTTTCAAAAAAAAAAAAATGTTCTTTATTTTTGGAGTTCACATTAACAGTCCTAATAACTTTTAGTTCCTCAGTCTGTGCTTTTCCATACTTTCTTTTTCGTCTGAGAAGTGTGGCTGCCTCTCTAGTGCTGCATCTACCACAGTGTAATCATTGTTAGATGTCCTTTGAATCCAACATTTATTTTCCTGTCGTATTTACAGTCCATATGTGCCAAACTCTGACTAGTACGCTCACAAGCGTGTTCAGGTGTGCAGTGTTCAAGAGGGCCCCAAAGCAGTTTTCGCCATTCTCGGGAGTAGGTGGTGCCACTTGGTAACAACGATATTTCAGAATGTAATGGGCTTTTGTTGCCATGGAGACTGCATTTAAATAAATGTAGCCTGTAACTTAAGTTAACTAAACCTAATGCTGCTGTTAAAAACAGTTTATTTTAATATTAAAACAGTTGATTAGCAACAGCGGTGCTGTATTTAAAGAGACACTTTATTGAAGTGCAATCATAGTTCCTTGTTTTCACAATTTTACAGTGCATTCTAATTACTATTGGGTGCAATTACTTTTAATGGTGTTTTATAAAATAGAGAAAAGTGGAGTTTTCATGAGTTATAGTAAATCCCACACTTACTTTAAAAATTCAATAAAACATCTTGCGCAACATGTTACTGTGCCTTTGCCTAACCTAAATGGATAGTTGCCAGTTAAATAAGTAATTCAAATTTTACTGTCTCTTCTGAAGTAACTATGCTATGAATTGCAAAGACCTCCATAAAACCACCCATGGCCTTGCCTTTACAGTAAATATAACAACTAAATGTTCAATTGGTTTGTTTGCCTAAATAGCAAATGCTGATATGTGTTTGTTCTATTGCACAATACTCATTTGCTGTGTGATTACTGTTAAGTGTTAAAAAAAAAAAACTTCCTAGTTATCGGTGTCTTAACTGTGAAGAAAATACTGGTCTTAGTTGTAATTAAGATAAAATGGTACAGTGTGTAATTAAAACTAGAGTGAATCTTTGGAATGGTTATTTTACTTACATATTATCAAAACTAGCATAACATAAGCAAAATAGATACACAACACTCCATCTAGTGTTTTGCCAGATTGTTAACAGAAATCTACATATACCAAAATTTTAGTACTGAGTTTGTACAGGCAAGTCCTGATCCGGATCAAAGGCTGTATTAGTATTAATCATACCCACTTGAATTGTGATTATGCTTTCTGATTTTTTTCAAATCCCACTTCTGAAGTATTCTTGTACTTTCAATTCATATGGCTCAGACATATATATTAGTGTTTAATATTCCCCAGGTTCTCTTAAGAGAAATTGTGTAAGCGTTGCTCCTCCATTATGGGAATCACAAGTCCACGCCCATTTTTATCTCCCCAGTTATCAAAAGCATTGTTGCCAATTACTACAAACGCTAGTTGGAGGGATTAACATTATCTACAGTGTATTACTGTATTAACTGAAGTAGTCCATTCAAGCATTTTGTGTTGCAAATTTATTTTGCGTTAAAAATACCAACACCACCAAGTGTTTAGACCCAGTTTTAACTTTCCGATAGGAAGAGTGTGTGCCCCCCATTGGGACGTCTCGTGCAGCTGCAGGAACGTGGGAATGCATGCTCCGGGTCCAGCGGGTGGGTTCAGGCTGCCATGCCCCTGATGCAGTCCCCTTGTTTCTGTGCCCTTCTCTCCCGAGCATGGACGTGATCATTGTCCCGTTTGTATTTCCTTGGTACATATTTTAAAGACAATGTAGTCACTGACTTTACAATTCAGAAATAAAGTTTGGCAAAGCCTATTTTGTAAACAAGTTAATTTTATAATGTAAAAGAAAAAGAAAAATATACTCTAACCTTGACTTGTTATTTGCACTTTCATAGTCTATACTTGATACATTCCCACTTGATATACAGTAGGAGTCTACAACCGTGTGGATGTTTGGCCAAATGAATGCTGTTAATAATATGTAAAATTCTTTGATTAAACATTTATTACTTAAACTACTTATTTTGTCTCCTTACATTATGAAGTTTGTTTAAACCAAATCAAGAAGCTTAACTTTCTTTTAATTAAATCCCCTCCAATATGATGGAAGTAATTTGATTCTTACCTAAAATTTATTACTGCCTAATATTTTTACATTAGACCAATTATTGAGGATTTTCTACCCCAGTGACAAACACCAAATCCTTAACTGCTACTTTGTTAAAACACTGTGACTTAGGTCCTCATTTTATTTTCACTCTAACTTTCAGAAGTAAATGTTACGGTTTTTCCTTCAAATCTCTAATGGAAACACAAAGATGAAAGTGATTTTTCAGATGTTTTATGAAACTGCTTAGAGCTGAAAGCCCGTATTTTATGCTGTACAAATAGGAGCATCTAGTTTTCTGCTAAAGTTACTGTTCTTTCCCTTCTGAGTTACCCAACAGCCTTTGACATCTGAACTTCAGTGTACTCATACATACACATGCCAGGATGCTTCCTGGGTAGACCCGTGATCGTCGAGGGTCGTGTAGTTGTGTGTATCACTGCGTTCAGACGGAATGTGACCACCATTGTCCATATGTGGGATTACCTCTTAAATATTCCTGTTTGTTGTAGCTACTGATCTTATCCCCACCCACCCCCAACACTATCAAGTTACCATCATGAGTTAAAATCTGAGACTTATTGAAGTGTGGCCCTAATATGGAAGCATACTTAGTGTGACCTTGAAAAGTAAAAATAAAAGTTTCAAAACTAAGCTGAAATACATAGTTTTAGGTGTTGTTTGGAGGGGAGGGGTGGTTGAAATTAAAACTATAAGAAAAACACTTTCTTGTGCTGGGTTTTTGGCCTGAGTACTAATTTTTTTCTCAGTATTGATATGTGCTTCGTGGATCTTCCCTTGAACAGCAATATATTACTGTATGTTAGTTGCTAACTTCACCGGAAAGATACAAGTGAATCTTGCTAAGTTGTATTGCGTAACAGTCGACTTTAGAAAAGAAAGATGGACCAAAAGAACTTTACTTCTCTGTTCTCCTTAGGACTGGTAGGTGAGCTGCCAGCATGCATGGTAGCCAAACTGTTGAAAGAAGGCTCTGTAGTGTTTGAAAGTAAAATGTTGAAAAGATGTTGATAAAGCTATATATCTTCTTGGCCATCTATAAGGGGGGGCCTTCAAAAAGTTCTTATTCTCCATTTTCCCATGAACTCTATGAAATCCCCTCATATCTCATTAACACAAGTTTAGATAGATATATTAATAATGAATAACACAAAGTATGTTTCTCTTGCTTGGAGAAAGACAGTCTTCTTGGGCCTCTGTGTTCCGATACATTTTGTTAGGAGTTCTAAGACTGCAAACCATACCCAAATATTTTTTACATGAATCATTTTTCAGGGTGTATTGCAGCCAATCGTCATGAGAACAAAGGGCAAGCTTGTTAGTGCTGCTGTAAAAGTAGTAGCTCCCTTCTGCCTGTGTTCCTCAGATGTCCTGCAAACCCCTGCAGATGGCACTTGTCCAGGCATTTCCCTGTGAATGAGAAAAGAGAGACTAACCCAAATCAGCTGCTGTTCTTGCTGCTCCGCCACAGTGTTCAGTCCTTTGTCTCTGAGTCTTGTGTGTTCTGTTGGTGTTCGTGAAACTGTGATGGGCTGGCTTACTAATTTGTGTGTAGGGTAAATCCTAAACCTGATAGTTTTCAAAATTGGGATGAGATGGTGGCAGACACAGCATTTCTTGACAGAAACTAGGGACCAGGTTTAGGAATACAATGAGACTCCCAGGATTCACGGTGGGATGAGTAAGGGGATGGGGAGAGAAGTAAGGGTTCTTCACTGCCCAGCCTATTAATAAATAGGAATTGAGTTACTATTTACAGGATCTCAAAAAAAAAAAAAAAAAAAAAACTAGCACTACTAAGTATGTTTAGTGAAATTGCCAACTACTAGTCCAACATCAGATGAAATTGTTCCGACATGTTAGCAATGAACATCTGGATATTGAAATTAAATGTAAAATACCATTTATAGTTGCGCATAAAAATGAAGAGAAACATTTAGTAAAACTGGTATATTGCTGTATCTTGGAGGTGATTTACCAGACTTGTGTCCTGAGAACTACAAAACACAAATGAAATATATAAGATCCAAATAGACACACCGTGTTCATGGATTAAAAGACTCAGTAAAGATGTCAATTCTCCCCAACTTGATCTACAAACTTAATGCAGCTTTTCAAAATATTCTCACATATTTTCTAGAAATAGATTATTATTTTAATATTTGTAATGAATGACAAATGAGCTAGAATAGCTAAAACAATTATGAAAAAGCAAAGTAAGATGATGGTATAAATCATTCTACCCAATTTCAAAACTTAATGTAGCCATAGTAATCAACACTATGGAGACGACAGACAGACATAAATTAATGGAATAAAGATTTGCTCTCAAAAATAGCCCACAATGGCATCACCAACTGTTCCCTTATCAAGTCACAAAACAATGCAATGGAGTAAGGGTGGTTTTTTCAACAAATGATGTTGTAACTGTTGCATATTAATAAGCAAAAATATGAATCTTGACCTAAACCTTACATCTTATACACACAAAAAAAAAAAAAAATCAAAATGGCTCATGGATTTAAATAAAATTTATGATGCTTTCAGAGTTAAAAATAGGAAGTCTTTGGGCTCTAGGACTAAGCAAACAATTCTTAGCCTTGCCATCAAAAGCATGATCCATACAAGGAAAAATTGATAATTTGGACTTCATCAAAATTTAAAACTTTTGCTCTGTAAAAGGCCCTATAAAGATGAAGAAATTGGCAAACTACAGACTGGGGGAAGTGTTACAAACTACATATCTGACAAAAGACTCATGGCTAGAATACACACAGAACTCTCGGCGACACTTGAATTTGCAGCCTGGTCCTATTGTGACCAGCCATGGTCACCCCTTGGCCTCTTGAGCTGTTTGCAGACAGGGCGTCAAAGACCGCAGAAAACTTCCTTGCCTGAGCACTGGAGAGAAAGGATTCAGTTATAAAGAATCCTGCCTTCGCAGAATCATTCCTAGATTTATGTGCCAAAAATGATGAGGGCACTTGTGGCAAGTCCACATAGAGAGAGGGATTTGATGATGAGAACTTCATCCTAAAGCATACAGGTCCTGACGTCCTGCCCGTGGCAGATGCCGGGGCCGATACTAATGGTTCCCAGTTTTTATCTGCCCCACTCAGATCAAATGGTTGAGTGACAAACCTGTGGCCTTGGGTGAGGTAAAGACATGAACATTATGGAAGCCTTGCATTTGCAAGACCATCAAGAAGCTCACCATTGCTGACTGTGAGTAACTCTACTAAATGCGATCTGATTTCATGTTTTATCCTAAGCACCAGACCATTCCTGTACAGCTCGGGAAATCGCCGTTCTAGTCCCAGCCTGGTTGCTTTGTACTCTCACTCCAGTTCTTTGGTTCCCTGCTTTCCTGTTCCCCTCTAAGCCCTGCTGGAAAGGAGAATGAAGTTTATGATGATGAAATAAAAGCTTAACAATAAAGTAAATTTTAAAGAACTCTCAAAACTCAATAAGACAATAGAACGGGCAAAATATGTGAAGAAATATCTGAAGAAAATCTATGACAAATTAGCATGGGAAAGACATTCAATACTATTATTCACCAGAAAAATGCAAATTAAAACCACAATGAAATAGCACTACACTAAGGTTGATCAGCATCCCACTTTTTAACAATTTGTCTGCGTCCCGCGACATTTTAAAATTAAAGTGAATATATTACAGTACTATTTTTGCGTTCTATGAAAATTTTTGTTGCTCCCTATAGACCAAATTTTTAATGGTGTCCCACTTAAAATCTGGTCACTCTACTTACACATCAGAATGATTAAAATACTAGTGTCAACACCAAATGCTAGTGAGATTAGAGAAGTGGATTGCTAATAAACTGCTAGAGGAATATAAAAGGATAACAAACTTGGTGGCATTAGGCGCCATCGCGTCAGTTCAGACTCAGCAGCCCTGTGTGAACAGAAAGGCTGCTTGGTGCTGCACCGTCCTCCTCGTTGTGCTCATTGAGCCCGTCGTCATAGCCACTGTACTAGCCCATTCCATTGAGGTCATCCTTGCTGGCCCTCTAGGGACTGGTAGCTCCTGACCCATGTCCAAGTATGTGAAACAAGATCTCATCAGCCTCACTTTTAAGGCACATTCTGGCTGTATGACTATCAAGACGGATTTTGTTGTTCAGGCAGTCTCCAACCCAAAAAAACCAGCTTCCCACCATCGAATGCATCAATTCTGACCCATGACCCGACGGGGCAGAGCAGACCTGCTCCTGTGGGTGGCCACAACTGAATCTCTCGAGTGAATGGCGCCCTTTCTCCCTGGAGCAGCTGGGGAGTGGGGACCGTCTACCTTGTGGTAATGCACGACCCATTAGGGTTCCTCAGACAGCCCACGCTAGGTTCCCTAATAAAAATCTAAGCATGGCCGAGAAATGCATTCCATGAAATTTTCAGAGATGAAATGTGTTCATAAAAAACCTGTTCATATAAAATTCTGTTTGGCTGAGCCCCCATGGCATAGTGGTTGTGTGCGGGACTGCGGCCCACTGGCTTGGTGGTTCAAAGCCAGCGGCAGCTCTCCAGGAGCAAGGCTGGGCTTCCTACTCCCACCAGGGCAATGATGCCACCAAAATAAATAGAAATATGCTCATAGCAGCTTTAGCGGTAATAAGGAAAAAGCCCCTCCCAAAACTGGAAATGACCAACGTGTCCTATAGTGGGTCAGTGGCTGACTGGTACACCCATGTGATGGAGTTCTACTCGGCATGAAAAAGGAACCGCCAGCTCATGGGTAAAACTTGGATAGATTTCAAGGGCATTATACTGAGGGTCGGGCAGTGAGCCAATAACAAAAGTTCACAGACTTTTGTACACTGTATAAATGTATTCCATTTATACAATGGTTTCAAGATTCTAAAGCAATAGGACAAATCAATGGTTGTCAGAATTTAAGAGTTGGGGGCAAGAAGTTGTACATGACTATAAAGGGACCTTTGTGGTGATCAAATAAAATATGGAACTCAGAAATACCTTGGTGACGGTGACAGCTACATGAGTTTACATGTGATGAAATCAGTGGAAACAGTAGACAGACATTATACCGATATCTCTTTCCTGGTTTTGATATATAAGTAGTCACCCCCCCCCCCAAAAAAAAAAGTAGTCACCAACTTACCATGTCTTCAGGTTATGATGGTCCACACTTAAATGATCGACTTTCTTTTTTCAGGGGGTGGGGTACATCTCAATTAGTAATATATAGTATATGCCATTTGCTGGTGTAATTTCTAGATGTCCACCTGCATATGTTTGTTTGTTTTATTAAATACTTTTATTGGGGGCCCTTGCAGCTCTTATCATAATCCATGTATTCATCCATGTGTTGAGCACATTTGTACATGTTGCCATCAGCATTCTCAAAACATTTTCTTTCTACTTGACCCCTTGATATCAGCTCATTTTCCCCTACCTCCCTCTTGCAACCTTTGGTAAATTATAAATTATTATTTTCATGGCTTACACTGACCAATGTCTTTCTTCATCTACTTTTCTACTGTTCATCCCCCTGGCAGATGTTTTTATATGTAATGTGTCCAGTCCCAAAAGACAAAGATCAGATTTTTAAAGATGTCGATAATAGAAGGCAGTAATGCAAACCCTGCCCACCCTCCTGAGAATGAGGATTCTACTTAGCATCAAGAATCTCCTGTCCATGAAGTTGTTGGGACAGAACTGCAGTAAATTGGGATTGCCTGTGCATTATGGAAGAGGGAATTATGGAGGGGAGTGGGTGAGGTATATGGCATCTCTCTGTACTGTCTTTGCAACTTCCAGTGTACCTATAATCATGCCAAATAAAAAATTTGAAAACAAAGTAGGTGGCTAACTGGATTTCACTTTCGGCACCTGCTGGCACCCACGGTACAGACTGAAACTACCAACATTTATTCATGACAGCAATGTCAAGTACATGCAACAGCCTTTTGGCCAGTGACCTCTAAGGGACACAGTGTACCAGCCTTCAACATGATTTATTTCCCCAAGGTCCATTTGTATAGATAAAGAGAGGTGCTTATTGCATCATGCCAAAGACTACCGCATGCCTAAGACTACTCACTTGAAATAATGTGAAAAATCAATGTCAGTTATAGACCAAACATTCATAGGCATCATAGAAAACATAACCCAAACTCTGTGGGTCCTGTTTCCTGGGCCTATAATCCTGCACCTCACGTTGATTTACAAATGGACACTGTTTTATTGATTTTAACCCACATCTGACAAATGTTTGTAGAAGGGTTCTCTTCCCCAAAGGCACAGTTCTAAAACAGAGTCAGCCTACACACTGCTAGACCAATCCTAAGAAGTAGGTCTTACTCAGAACTCGTAGGTCTTACTCAGAACTCTGACCAAAGAAGTCATAAAATTATTTTTGGGAGGAGAGCCATAAAATCATTATAGAAGCATTAGAATTGCCTTTCATCTCGTGACTACCAGTAGGTGAGGGAATCACAGGAGTCTTACAGTAGGCTGCCTGGAATCTGAGCAGAACTGAGAGGACAGAACTGCCCAATGCCCTGCTGGGGCAGCAGAGAGTTAAATGAGGGAAGAAAATGGCCAGCATATCCCTGTTAAACACATGAAGGTTTTTCTGGATGCCAAGGATTCTGCCAAACCTCTAGCTTCCCAAATATATTTGCTTTCTCCTATGAAATGGATGCATATTTGTTCCCAGCCTCTGGCAAAAATACACAAAAATGTCTGTCCAGGCATCACACCCGGGTACTTAGAAGCCTTCTCCCAGGTTTCTTGGTGAGGGCTGGATAGTTCTTTTTCTTTGACTTGCTCACATTTTGAGGCTAAGCCCATATTCCAGCACTGTTCTGGTAGTAATAAAGAGATTAGGAACTAGAAACACAACGAAAAACAGACCAGGTGAGAAGCTAATTTCAGAATGTTAGTGTTTTTTACTTTAACATTAGAAGGGTTTTATTTTCTTTTCACTCCACCACACACTGAACCCACTGCCCCCAAGTGGAGCACTTTATCTTGGTAGACTACACATGCATAAGGGACCCTTGATGGCGTAGTGGATTACTCACTGGGCTGAGTCAACTGTTCAAACCCACCAGCTCTCCACAAGAGTGAACTGAGGCTTTCTGCTCCCCTAAGGATTGACAGCCTTGGAAAGCTACAGGGGGAGTTCTACTATTGGATCACAATGGTCAGAATCCGCTCAATGGCAGTGAGTTTGGGTTTGGGTTTTATACATTCAGCGGGATCCCTGGTGGCAGGACCACAAGGTCAGTAGCTCAAACTCACCATCTGCTCTGAGGGAGAAAGACGACGCTCTTTCCCATAAAGGTCGCCCTGAGCTGGATTTGACTTGATGGCAGTGGGTGTGGGTTACAGTTGGGTTTGCATACTTTTAAAGATGGGAAAGGACAACTCTAAGAATGTGTTGCTGGGTATAAAAATAACCCTGTGGGGGAAGGCTGTGTTTTCTCACAGCAAACTCTTAACTTGGGCAGTTTCTCCAAACACGAGCTAGGAACATGAAGAGCCTTTTTCTCAACGTGCAAGAAAGGTTAGAAACATCGATACATAGGGGCAGGGGAAAGAGGAGCTTCTACCAAGGGTTCAAGTGGAAAATGTTTGGAAATGACGGTGGCAACGTGTGCAAATGTGCTTGATACGATAATGTATTGAGTGTTAAAATAGCTGTAAGAGCCCCAACTAAAATTATTTTTTAAAAATGGATCAGCAACACAAAACACAATAAAAATAATTCAATTTTAGTAATTTAGTTTTTAAAAATTCAATCAAGTAATTAGTGATTCTTAAAAAGGAGCATGGATAAATATTTAGAAATTTTAAAGGCAATTCCAACAATCTTGCAGTTTTGAATCTAAGAGTCTCCTTCCAATTGTTGACCAGAAAGGAGGGGAGACAGTCTAAAACAATGGGTGATAAAAAAGCCAAGAGTTATGTGACTGTATAGTAACTGAATTACCATTACATGAGATCTATAAAGCACTTAAGTCTGGACATGCTGCTCAATGATACATAGTTTGAGACAAACCAGAAGAGCCCATCCAGATGCCCGTCTTAACCACTGCAAGTCCACCCATGCCAGAAGTGGCCCCTTCCATTTGCTTGGCACCGGCCCCAACTCATGATAGCCTCATGTACCAGAGTAGAACTGTGCCTCACCGGGCTTCAATACCAGATGTTTAGGACATACACCAGACATTTCTTCTAAGCCACCTTTAAATGGTTCAAAACTGTTAACAGCTCAGCTTGTTAACCAGTTGCCAGAGCTACTGCTTTTTACATCTTTTAATGTGTACTTAAGACAAGGGACTTCCCTGGAAACAGATTGTTCGAGAAAGAAGCAAAGTAAAGAGTTATAAAGAATAAATAGGGGGGATAAAAGGCATTTATAGAGGTCTAAATACAGGCGTGTACACAGGTAAATATATATGTATATATAATGATGGGGAAATAGATCTACATGCACACACTTGTAGAGTTAGTACTAAGGCAGCAGATGGGCACTGAACCTCCACTCAAGTACTTCCTCAATGCAAGCACTCAAGTACTACCTCAATGCAAGAACACTGTTCTATTGGCATTCCATGATGTTCACCTTTCTGACACGATCACTGGAGACAAATTTTTTTTGGGGGGGGGGTGCATCACTGCCCTCTGTTGGTGGGTATAAGGCCCAGCCTTTGCTCCTGTAAAGCCGCTGCTGGAATTGAACCTCCATCCCAGTGGGCCGCAGTCCCACGCACAACCACTACACCACTGGGGCTTAGCCCCACTGGAGACAAATTTGTGCATAAGCAAAAGTATTGAAGAAAGCTGATGGTGCCCCGCTATCAAAAGATACAGTGTCTGGGGTTTTAAAGGCTTGAAAGTAAACAAGTGGCCAACTAGCTCAGAAGCAACAAAGCCCTCCATGGAAGAAGCAAATCAGCCTATGTGACTACGAGGTGTCAAAGGGATCAGGTATCAGGCATCAAAGAACTAAGAATTATATCATTATAAATGAGGATAAGTACAGATTGGGGACCCAAAACCCATTGGTAGGTGAAGTGACATAGCCTTAACAGAAGTCAGGGAGCAGTGTAGCAACAATATGCAACTTTCCTCTAGTTCTTAAGTGCTTCCTCCCCACACTATCATGATCCCAATGCTACCTTACAAATCCGGCTAGACCAGGGGATGTACACCGGTGTATATAGGAGCTGTAAACATGAGGAACCCAGGACCAGTGGTGAGAGGTGACACCAGGAGAGTGGAGAGAAGGTGGAGTAGAAAGCAGGAACCAATTATAAGGATCTACATGAAACCTCCTCCCTGGGGGATGGACAACAGAAAAGTGGATGAAGGAAAACACTGGACAGTGTAAGATATGACAAAAAATATATAAATTATCAAGGGTTCTTGGTGGGGGGGGTAAGCTGATAACAAAAGCTCAAGTAGAAAGCAAATTATTGAGAATGATGAGGGCAACAAACATATAAATGTGCTTGACTCACAGCGGATGGATGGATGGTGATGAGTTGTACGAGCCCCCAATAAAATTTTTAAAAATGATGGCAACATATGTACAAGTTTGCTTGTAATTGATTTATGGTTGTTATAATACCTGTAAGAGTCCACCAAAGAATGATTAATTTTTTTTACATCCTTGGAAACTATGATCTCTACTCTGCTCCCTATGGTCACTGAGAGTCAGAGTCAACTTGACTACAGTGAGATTTGGGGGAGTGGCGGTAGTTAAGCACTCCACTGCCAACTGACCTCTTTGCAGAAAAAATACATGACAGTGTGCTTCTATAGCAGTTTACAGCCTTGGACACGGTGGGGGGTGGGGGTGGCGCTAAGCATAGGAACTGACGAAACAGAAAGGGGTTTGTGCTGGCGGCAATGGTTGGGTGCATAGGTGCTATCCACATGTCCCTCACTGTAAGCAGACCCAAGGCTCCTCGGGAGAAAAAAACCTAGTCATCACCTCACTGCCCTTGAGGCTGTGCCAACGCACGACGACCCTGCAGGACAGAGTAGAACTGCCGTGTGGGGTTTGGGGGCGATAGCTCTTTATGGGAGCAAAAGGCCATGTGTTGTCCTGCAAAGGGTCTAGTGAGTTCCAAATGCTGGCTTCAGCAGCCCAACTTGGTAGCCACTACAGCCCCTGCGCTCCTTTCCCAGAGAGATTACAACCTAGGGAACCTGACAAGGTAGTTCTGTCTTACAGGCTTAAAGACACCCAGAAATGCCTCAGAAGAGGTCTGCAAATCTACTTTCAAAAAGCCTCGGTCAGTTTAAGACATGAAAAAATAATAATTTATAAAGTATCAAGGGTTCATCGGGGAGGATGGGTTGGGGGGAGGGGAAAATGAGAAGCTGACACTAAGGGTTCAAGTAGAAAGAAAATGTTCTGAAAATGATGGCAACAAATGTACAAATGTGCTTGGCACAATGGACGGATGGATGGACGGACAGATATGAACTGTACGAAGCCCCAGTAAAATGATTTTTGTAAGCCTCGGTGTTTGAAACCAGTGGGGAGCAGTTCTACTCTGCGCACCAGGGATCCTGCCAGTTGGAACTGACCGCATGCAACCAACGACCAAATGCCTATTTGTCAGGACATCCTCAGGGCACAGCAGACTCTTGGAACAACTTATACTTACATACTCTGATCCTGGAGCGCTGGTGGGTTACAAGTTGGTCTGCTCACCACAAGGTCGGCAGTTCAAGACTACCAGCCACTGCTCAGGGCAAAGTCAAGGCCTTCTACTCCAATAAACAATTAGTCTCAGAAAAGACATGGCCTTCGACTCCTGTAAGACTTAGTCTCAGAAACCCGAGAAGGGGACATGCTGCCCTGCCCTACCGGGTGACTGCTACCTTGTTCTACACCATCTCTGAGTTGGGATTGACTTGACGGCAGTAAGGTAGGGTTTCTTGGGTTTGGTTTGGTTTCGGGGCGGGGTATGTACTCCAATAACCATTAGTTCACACACACCATCCTTTGTCAAATTATTTTTGCTTTTCATTTCATTTCTCATGCATCGATTAGGATCTTAATGTTTTAATAATGTAAATAAGGCATTTGAAAACTTTATGTAAAAAGGCCAGATAGTCAATATTTTAAAGTGGAGGGTCATCCTATGTCTGTTGAAACTTTTCAACAAAAGCAGTTAGAAAAGGAACAGGTAAACAAAGGTGCATCTACGTTGCAGTAAAGCTTTACTTACACAATTAAGCCTCGGACGGGATCTGCCCTTGGGTTCTCATTTGCCAGCGTCTTGTGTAAATGCTTCATCTAGAGAATGTTTGTATTAGCAGAGTGGATACTAGGCAATGTTGACATCTTGATCACAGTCTCCCTGTAGAGACTTTCCCAGAGCAGGCATACTTGTGCCCCCACCCCCTTAAGACACCTTTGTTTTGCTCAGGATCCCACATGGTGTTGCTCGGTGGTGGTTGCCCGGTTTGGTATGGAGCGGTGGCTGGGTTCAATTCAGTGGACTCAAATCCACCAGCCGCTCCTCAAGAGAAAGATGACACTGTCCGCTCTTGTAGAAACGACCGTTGGGGGCCCCACGGAGTCGACTGGGCCCTGGAGCGTTGCATTGAGTCTGACTGGCCTGCAGGGCAGCAGGTGGGGCTTCCTTTATCCAGTAGATCTCCCCGCAGCCAGCCTGGTGGGCATCCCTGACTGCTATGGGGGCGTTCCGCTATTAACAAGTCAGGAAGTACCCATTTTCTAAGTGGCAGCTCCTTGAGTCTGAAAGAAGCTAACGGTCCTTGGGGAATTGAGGACGCTACACTGTCCTTGTATTGTGTGCCCGAGTCCCTCTTGGACGCACAGCGACCAGGGAACCCTCTCGGTGAGTGGCCCCGCACTTACCCGTGGCTCCCCCAGGACTCCTCCTGCGAACCCCAATCACCTCTAGCCTCCTCCCAGCGAGACACCTCTTCCATGAGGTGTGAGGCAGGTGACAAAGGGCAGGCAGTGAACCTGCACTCATGCTCACACCATCAGGCACACTTTCAGAAGTGTTCCCTGAAGGTCCAGCCTGTGGAGAATACGCATCTCGGTGCCTGGTTTCACCAGAAACATTCTAAAACAATGCCTCGAGTGTGGCAGAAAAGCTGGAATGCGAATGTCTGACCCTGCAAGGCAGTGGATGTAGGAGTTGCAGAGTTTTGCTCTGTGGGTGCGCTTTCTGATTGCACAGCACAGTGCCTTAGGGCTGACACAGGACGTCAAGTGGGAAGATGGCACTGCCTGCCCCAAGTGTTTTACCCCCACAGCCTTCCATCTGTAGATTTTCATTGCATGCGAATGACTAATCTGCATTATCACAGATAGCATCAAGCCTCTTCCTCCGGGTCTGATTGCCTCTCGGACTTTTGATAAAGGAGTGATAACACATACCCCCCTGGCTGCGCCTTGTGCTCTGGCCGACAGGAGAAAGCTGGCCTATTAGAGGGACGCCCATGCTGGGTACAGCCTCAGGGAAATGACTTTGGGAACTTAAGGTGTACGTTAGAGGAGGGCTTGTTGATTCCTATTAGAAGGTCTCCATTCCAGGACTTGAAGGTGACTGAAAGCGGCAAGCCTACATACTCACTTGAAGTGGCCGCCTGGGAACCATGGAGACATGGGGGTGCTGTGATGAGAGACAGATGGGCTTCATGTACATCTCCAACCTTGTACACCTTCTGTGGCAGCACGTGGTGATAAGAAACTGCTGTCTACCAACGAGAAAGACCGAGGGCAGGTGGCTCTGGGACAGATTCTCCAGGATGTGGGTGAGGCTGTGAAGATAGCTAGCTAAGTCAGATTGATGCCAGTCTCCCTGAGAGGTTACAAATAGACTCTCGGCAGGCACAGACACTTACTCTGGGCTGGGGGGTAGCTGCAAATGCCCAGAATAGGAATGAAGGATGGAGCCAAAGGGTTTGTACTGGCGTATTTCTTCAAGGATTCCACGTCAGACTTCAAAGGACGATCATTCCAAGTCATATCCGAGGAGGTGGTGTCTGATGGGAGCTCCGGAGCATCAGGGAGCCGGGCAGCTGACCCTGCTCTGTGCTGAGCACCTCATATGCACGACCCCCATGAATGCTCCTCAGTCCTCCCACCTAGACACCACCCACTGCCGATGCCTCCTCGATCCGACTCACATGACCTTGGGCAGAGTAGACCTGCCGTCATGTGGTTCCTGAGGCTGGAAAAGCAGGCTGCCACATCCCTCTCCCTCCGCCTGCCCCTGGTTTGGTTAGCAGCCATGCAGGGTTCCTGCTGCCCCACCTCGTAGGGCCTATTGTTTTCTCTACGCTGTCTCTGGAATCCAGGAGAAAGATGGAATTCTTGAGCTTATCTTACTTTTTAGAGAAAATAAAAGTCAGATACCAAAACAGTCTCACAGAATGTCTAAATCAAAGAAAGAGAAAGGAGATGTAGGTTTCTACAATCAATTTTATTCGTGTAGAGATGTTATTTACAGTCTTAAACATCTCCTGGAAGGAAGAAAGAACACGTAACTTCAACAAAGGAAATTCGATCTTTCAGAAGTGAATGATGCTCAGCTTCTGAATTTATAAAAGTCAGAAATGGCCCCCAGAAAGTTTTGCTATGTGATAAGAAACTGTAAATACCAACAACTATGACTACCATTTACTGAATACATTTACCTTCATTTTCCAAATATGTACATATATATACATCTAGTCTAAAAATTTCTCTAAATCCAGGAAGTCTGGAGGGTTGACTTATGTGTGCCTGAGCCTGGCACCACTCCCTTTCTTCTTCTGCAAGTTCTGAGCACATATCTACCGTCCCAGTCCAATCAGTTGCAAAATAAAAATAAAAATGTTGATGATGTCCAAGTAGATGTTCAGAGCAGCAAAAACGTACTCTTCGGGACTCAGGTTATAGTGGTGATGCTTGCCACCGATCATCATCTGCACGTCTACCACCAAGTACTTGAAGAAAAATAGCCAGCGTTAGTCCTTTAGGTGTGTATTTTTATCAACTGAGTGTCCTATGCAGACTAGGAAAAAGATTTTTGCTTGATGAAAAGAAATGGCAGAAAGCCAATTTGGAGGCTCTACATGTCATTCTTAGTGCTCTGCCAGACTTTGTATTCTATTTACGGAAGCCTCATACTCGGGAAGTCCCAGAACCACCTGCAACTTTCCCAACCCAAGACTTTAGCCATCGCATGGACTGTGGTGGCCAGACTGACACCCAAAACAAATGGCACCATGTCTTGTGTTCAGCCAAGCACCAGGCCTATAAGGGGCACAATGACACTAGTGAGGCACTCACACCTTAGGACAGTGGTACTCAACCTGTGGATCATGACCTTTTGGGGGGGGTCAAACGACCCCTTTACAAAACAGTGACAAAATTACAGTTATGAAGTAGCCACAAAAATCATTTTATGGTTGAGGGAAACCACAACATAAGGAAAGCACAAGAGCATTAGGAAGGTTGAAAAACCACTGCCTCAGGATACCAACCATTCCAGATTAACTGAGTGGTATTTACCCAAGGGCAAAGTTCTGAATGGTGAGGAAAGAAAGAGGGATGGAAACGGGAAACCCAGAGAAGTGGGGTATGGGATGGAATGGAGGAACTGCAATGGGTGAGTTGGATATTATGTGTGCTGTATATTATATATTAACATGATATACAATATTATAAACATTCCTATATTGTGTATCATTGAGTAGACTTATAGGTATTATATATGTCTATATCTTTATATACAAGCATCCATGGCTTTTTGGTGTCATCCAAAGGTCGGCAGTTGAAAACGACCAGACAGCTCCAAGGGAGAAAGATGGGGGGCTTTCCACTCCCAAAGAGAATTTCCCTCCAGGAGCTCAACAGGGGCCATGCAACCCACTGCAATAGGCTTGCTCTAAATTGGCATCTACTCAATGGCAGTGAATTAAGTGAGATTATATATATATGAATGAAAATAAAGATAATTCCCAAATACTTAGATTCACAAAGCACAGTAATTGTGAATGCTTGGAGTTCTGAGTGAGTTGTCCAACCTTGCCGGGTGGGATACCTTTCTGATGCTGTTAGTATATCCGAAGATTCACACTGGGCTAACCACTGCTGCTGCGTCAATCCCAAGGCACAGCAACCCTCTGTGGGGTTTCCAGGACTGCACGTCTTACCAGGGCAGACGGTCTCATCTTCCTTATAATAAACTTTTCCCCTCAACTGCAGAAGCATTATGAGCTCCCAGAACTTTGAGATTAACAGTCCAGGAGAACAACTCTTGCACTTCTGTGTGTTTCCCAGTGAGGGGGGGGGAGGGTCTTAGGGCTGACACAGCTGCTTTACATTCAAACACTTAACTAGAGAGCTCTTCTTAACGCTGTGAGACAGAACAACACTAGCATTAAGAAAACGCTTGAGGTTTTAAAGATCCTTGAAAACAGCCACCCATTTTTGTGAGAGGTACCCGAGGATTTTGGGGTTTTGCAGAACAACCTGAGACAAGGCATAGCCACACTGAGCCCTGTTTGTAGTTCACGCTCAACAGACCAGACTGGGGAAGACTTCAGCTTATGGACCTGGACCATAATTTCCTTTGCCTTAGTTCAATGATTGATTTCACAATACTGAGGCTAGACTGTGCATCAGGCACTAAGCTAGTGAGCAGGGTGCAGGGCACAAGCACAACGACAAGCAGAAGCGCTAACAAGACACCTGGGGGTTACCCTGGGGAAGATTGCCCTGGGAAGGCTGACGGCCAGATTGGAGGAGAATGTTCTATGTCTATGGCTGATTACATTTGTATAAAAAAAAAATTCACGTGCATGAGATTAAGTAAAACAGGTGTTGCTACTAGGGTTTCCATCATACATGCATTGGCTTATTAGATGCAGAATGTGTTTAAACATGTCTCTGCAATCAGTGGGTGGCGGCAGACAAGTTCTCTCGGTCACACACTTGTCTTAGTCTGGTAAAGATACTGTGATAGGTAGAGTTATTGGCCAACCTGGCCAATGGACACATGTGAGATTCATACGGCTGAAGTCCAATTGAAGGGCAAAGAGATAAATGACTCCTTGAGCCTCCTCTTTCTGGCTCTTGCTCGCTGATAATTGGACCAGTGTGGCGTTGTCTTAGCTAGTTCTCTTCCTCAACTTGCAAGCTACACTATCTGTGGGACACACAACCCACAGGCCGTGCTGCTATAGTTTGAGGTTCCTTTGAGACCTGCTTCATCACACTGCTGATGTGTGCCACACTTGAGCTGGGGACTGTCGAACCCCATCATTTGGCTGACTGTTGGTGACCTGCCCTACTGTGTGCTGCCTGTGGCTTGACTGCCTGTATTGCTTTACAGAAGACCCAGCTGTCTGCTTCCTTGACTTGTACCCAACAGCCCTTCTGAGTTGAAGAACTGTCAGTGTATTAACTGTCTCACAGAAGTGAGCTGAACGGAGCCCTCTGTACTACTCTATGGTCAATTAAACTATTTATTTCATTGTTACATATATATACATATGTGTGTATATATATATATATATATATATATATATAATCATATGTATCTTGGCTGGGCTGAGCCCCGGTAGCGTTAAGTGGTTGAGTGCGGGACTGCAGCCCGTTGGCTTGGTGGTTCAAATCCAGCGGCGGCTCTCAGGAGCAGCACTGGGTACTGCCCACGACCACCAGAGGCAGTGATGCCCCCCCCCAAAAAACCCAAAAACTTAAGTGTCTTGGCTATGTTTCTCTAGAGAACCCTATCTAACACAGATGTCTTCCCCAAAAGTGGTCCAACCAAAGCAGTGTCCAGTTAAGTTTAAGGCAATGAGGTCTGCTCAAAAGGTTATTGCAACTCTGCTTGCTGCTCACTCTCCTAAAGAGATCACTGAAGATATGGTGCGATAGCAGAGAGTGGTGAAGAAAAGAAACTAGAAGGTGTCTAGCTATCAGAAGGAACAGCAAATGGAGTCTGAAAAGCTTATTTTCAAGTGAGCAACCATCAAAGCGAGGCATCAACTAAATCTTCATGGAAGAAGCACAGCAGCCTGTGTGATCCAAGGATTGTAAATAATTTAAATCTAAAAGAGGGATTGGTATCCAAACTTAAATTGTGAACACCTGATTTGCAGAAGGCTACGAACGACAGTGAAAGCCCCAAATCCATTTGCCAGGTCCACACATGGATTAATCCTCTGGTGGATCCCCCTGATCTTAGTTGAGGGGAGAGTATCCCTGCTATCATCAGACAGACAGAGAGTATTGTAAAGACAATCATGGCGGACGTGGTCAGTTCAAAATGTAATACCATTTTATCTGTTTTATTTTATTGTTTGTTTTGTTTTCTAATGTTTTTCTGTATATGAAATCCAAAATAAGAAAATTTCTATAAACAGTAACTGGATTAATGGTTCCTTAAGGCTATGGCAAGGACAGTTGGGGGGAGGGGGGAGGAAATGGGGCGCTAATAATGATGAGCAGAAGATGAAGAAAATGTTCTAAAACCGATTGTGGTAAAGATTGTACAACTCTTCTTTATGTGGTTCAATAGAATTGCATGATATGCGACTTATATGCCCCAGAGCTATGTTTTAAATATTATGGCAACTTTTGGGGAAGGAGACAGCGGTGTGCAGGGGGTACTGTTCCGAAATATTAGTCTTAATAGGTTTTCTTGAAGAATACAGATGATCGTGAGGGATTACTGGAGAAATTTTTCAGAAAATTAAAAAGTCCATTGGTGAGGAAAAGGCCAGGAAAGTTGTGGCCGGCATCTCACCCCATCGCCACAATGGAGTGCCACTGAGCACTGTGGAGCACTGCAGCATGCCCAGCCCTCCCTAGATGGTGACTCCTCTTTGGGGATGGACCAGTGTATGCTCCTGGCGCGCCTTAACAGATGAGCTAGAATCTGACCCCTCAAAAGGGAGCACCTCCACTCCCCCTCCCCCACCCCAAAGACTAGCCTGCTCCACCCGAGTCCAGCCTCGCACGGGGGGCGCACACATGAATCTCTGCTGGGGAAAAGGTGGACTTACTAATGAGAAGAGCACAGTTCCAAGCGCAGCATATACTACATGCAGCCACTGCAGAGAGAAAGGAAACAGAATGAGAACTCTGCACCTAAGAGCGAGGGCCAGAGAGCACTGGCCTCACACGTTCTTGGGGAAGAAGGGAAACTGAACGCAGGAAACAGCCCGGGAAGCACAGTGTTTTCAAGCTGAACTAACAGTAAGGAAATATCTGATAACTGGAGTCCAAAGTATTCAAATGAGCCAAGGTCAGGCAAGTGTGCGTGAGGAGGTTTCGAAAAGTCCATAGTGAAATTCCATTACCTTTCATTCCATTTTTCCATGAACTTTTGGAAGTTCCCTTAGGGCCCTGGCTCAGTTAAAAGTCTTCCATGTAAATATAAGGGTAAGATTATACATTGTAGATATTTGGAGGTTTTTCTGTTGTTTTTTTTTGGGGGGGGGGGGCATCACTTCCCTCTGGTAGGAGTATGAGGCCCAGCCTTGCTCCTGGAGAGCTGCTGCTGGATTTGAACCACCAACCCAGTGGGCCGCAGTCCCGCACACAACCACTGCGCCACTGGGCTCAGCCCTACATTGTAGATATTTGGGAAGAAGGAGATTTAGAACAGCAACTATTGTGTCTACAGCAGTACTGGGATTCAAATAATATAACAACTGATTTGCTGCCCTACTGACCATTTTAGGTATAAATGATATACTCAAAGGTAGTCTATTATTTCAAAAGTTAATACTGAAATAAGAATACGAGAGGAAGTCCACAAAACTAAGTCATGTTTAAGAAAGTTTTAAAATATTAATGAAAAAGTATTAAATAGTATCAGACAAAAAACAATAATCCTGGGCTGAGCCCCGGTGGCGTACTGGTTGTGCACGGGACTGCGGCCCACTGGGATGGAGGTTCGATTCCAGCTCCATGGAGCAAAGGCTGGGCCTCCTACTCCCACCACCTGAGGGCAGTGATGCCCCCCCCCAAAAAAAAAAACAATACTCCTAATACTTAAGATATTTCTAGATTGCTTTTTTCTTCTAGATTGTTTCTTGATTGATATCCTCAATCACAATATTCTTTGTTTTTATCCAAGTATCATCACTGTGTGATTTATCCTTAAACATCTTTTCAGTGCAGGAGGTAGGTGCCACTCCTTTAGAGGGAGGCCGATTAGACAAGAGCCCTTGTGTTTGACAGACAGAAGCAGTGACTTCTCTTCTCTGAACATGCTATGTTCATCTTTGGGGGGAAAAGAATGAAAGGCTCAATTGGAAAAGCAGTTATTTGGAGAATGATGACGGCATCAGGCAGGTGAAGGTGCTTGGCACAATATATGTATTTATGTATTGTGAAAATCGATGTATGAGCCCCCAATAAAATGATTTTTTTAAAAAAGCAAAGCTTTCCATTTCTGAACTTACTTACAGCATTTTTCTGACAATATTTTCAGCTCTTTGAACATTTTCTACAATTGCATAATCGACTCATAATAGCTCGTGGGAATTTGGGGCATAGCACAAAGCTGAAACAAATGACAGCATGTCACCCTTTCCTCTTTATGTTATATATTTGTTTACTGAAGTAACAAACCCAAGGGAATAAAGATGTTGCATTTCAGAACATACTGCAGAATATACTGCACAAAGGAATATACCAGTTAAACAGTCCACACAGCAGTACAGAGGGCTCAGTTCAACTCACTTCCATGAAACAGTTAATATACTGGAAGTCCTTCAACTCATGAGCGCTGCTGGATCCAAGGTCAAGACAGCAGACAGCTGAGTCTTCCATAGAGCAATACAGGCAGTCACCAAGTCAACCAGATGACAGGATCGGACAGTCCCCAACTCAAGCAAAATATACACCAGCAGTGTGGGCAAAGCAGGTCTCAAAAGAACCTCAAGCTCTAGCAACACAGCCCACAGGTTGGGTGTCCCACAGGTAGTGTAGCTTGCAAAGTGAGGCAGAGAACTAGCTAAGACAGCTGCACACTGGTCTGATCACCACAAAGTGAGAGAGAGAGAAAGAGAGAGAGAGAGAAAAAGAGAGAGAGAGAGAGATTGCCAAGCTATTTATCTCTCTGCCCTCCGATCAAACTGCAACCTTATTAATCCCATGTTTGTTTGTTTGTTTGTTTGTTTTGGGGAGGGGGGCATCACTGCTCTCCGGTGGTGGGAGTAGGAGGCCCAGCCCCACTGCTGGAATTGAACCTCCATCCCAGTGGGCCGCAGTCCCGCGCACAACCACTACACCACCGGGGCTCAGCCCTATTCCCATGTTCTTATTGGCCAGGTTGGCACAATAAACCCACCTGTCACACTAGAGAAATAAATCCATGGATGGTTATGTATGTACAAGTAACTGACATCAAGAAAACATCCCAGCACAATTAAAATCAAATCCTTAAGTCTGATATAGCCCATAAGTCCAATACTAGTCCATAAATCTGTCTTCAGGCTCATGAAGCCACATGTAGTGATGTGGAATGCAGGAAGATCACACCCAAGAAGGCTGTGGGTGAAAAGTCTCCTGGATCCAAGGGCAGTGGAAGCATCACAGAGCTGGTGTGAGTCTCCGCCAACTGGCTTGCTCAGATCTCAGCCTGACTCCACATGACTTGTCCATAGGAAGGTGAAGCAGAGAGAGGGAGAGAGAGAGAGAGAATGTCATCCACCTCCAGGGAGAAAGAGAGGAAGTTCCCAGAATTCTCATGAGAAGGCCAAACCCACAAGGAGACATCATCAGTCTGTGACCTGATTGACAGGCTAGACTCCACTCCTGCACGTATTTATCAAGTTGATAGGAGATTATGTAACTACCACAAGAGACAAAAACTAGAATAAGGATCTCTAAAGGGTATGGCAGGGGAGGTCGGGCGGAGGGTAAGGGGGAGCTACCATATCAAGGCATTCAAATAGGAAGAGAATGCTCTGAAGTAGATTTTGATAACGATTTTACAACACTGCTTCATGTGATTGAATTACGGAATGGTATGATGCTTGGATTAGCTCCTAATAAAATGGCTTGGGGGGGGGGGGGAAGGTAGTATTTCATTAAGTATACAATGACTTTTATTAAATGAATAAATAAAGATTGCAAGCAGAGTTCCATCTAATGTTTTATACCTATGGATGGAGTGAACATTATTATGGGCACTTAGAATATAGTTGCGCAGATGAACATTAGAGAAAACACTGATTTCAAGTGCCATTTTAACCACTGGTTCAGCAACCTCAACAAAAAATTAGATACTGGTTCTTGTGAACCAGTGCAAGTTGGCTGAATTCCACCACTGAGTAGGCTGTCTTGTAAAGTTGTACAGAGCCCATCTAATCACTACTAGCGCTATGACTAGTAAGATCTCTGTTGCATGAGTGGCAATAGATGGAAGGGCTGTGACCTGTTACACCCATCCGCATATTTGTGGTGCCTTTGGAGCTTGTCTCTAAAATGGACATGCTACCTCCCTGGCTGCGAGTCTATATGGTCATTCTAAAACTATATGTGTTTTGACAGAAGAGTTGGTCAGGCGGCTGTGGGTTGGTGCTGGCCCGCTAACCCCAAGAGCCTAAGCCCCTTTGGCTAGCTTGGTCGGAATGCTGACCCAAAGAGATTCTTTAGCAATAAATGGACTTGTGACATGATCCTCACCCCATGGCCAGCCCAGCCTAGCCCAGCCCAGCCCATTGTCCTGAGCTTTGACTCATAGCAAGCCTCTCTAGGTTGTCTCTGCCGTGTAGCCGCCACCTCTCTCTCCCAGGGAGCAGCTGAGGGTTTTGAAAGGCTCAGAAACAGCCTGTGGTACTTTGCAGACTACACCACCTTGGCTTGCTGAGAGCAAGGTGGGCATGAAGCACTTCAATGAAAATTAAAGACGGCAAAATTAATTCAGTGTGGATTGCAACTTGGTGGACCCGGCCTCCCTTGGGCTCTCATCACAGGAATCATGCACAGAAGGACAGCACTGGGCCAGACAGAATCAGTCAGTCTACCACCTGTGTGACCTCAGGGAGGAGGCATGGTCACCAGAGCCACCCAGACCTGCCTCCGATGCCATCCTCTGTCACGTGGATGAGCTATTCCACTTCTCAGAGCCTCTTTAGCTATCTGAAAATTGGATATGGGCTTCTCAGGGATGTGAGAATGCAATTTGATTCCCTGTGTGAAAAAAAAAAAACACATTGACTTATGTCTGGCATCTAGTACACATTCAATGAGTGCATTTCAGGAAGGGGGAAGTTCATATTGGAAAATGGGCCACATGTGGCCCACTGAGGACATTTATCCGGCCCGCCGGGTGTTTTTGCTAACGCTGCCTGTCCTGCTTAGCAGCCAACTCATCCCGGGTCCTCAGTGACTTTGTTCATAGTTCTTTGGTTGGTTTTTTTTTTTTTAACTATAGTTCGGTCCTCCAACACTCTGAGGGACAGTGAACTGGCCCCCTATTTAAAAAGTTTGAGGACCCCTGCCCTAGACAAAAAGACCTTTTCATTACCCACAAAAGTAGCACCATCTTTGGACTCCTGCCCATGCCCATCAGACTTTTGCTCTTAGGCCATGTTCCTATGCAGACTGTTTGATGCAACAGATCAACTGATATCAACTGATGTACAGTCTCATCCAAATGAATGAAAACCATGTGCTAATCACACACCCGCCCGCCATGAGTTTTGCTACAGAAAATTTGGAGTCCTTGACCACCAGCATCAAAATGTACAGTCCACGGTCAAGCTAGGCTACTGTAATCAGGTGGGAAGGATATGGAGCTAAAAAGAAAACCTCGGAAAGAGAACAGGCAAATCCTCTCATAGAAAGCTTCACTGCAACCCACTCACTGCAGGAGAGGGAATCTGGCAGGCCCCCGGGCTAGGCTTTGCTGCAGTCCCTCCTGGGAAAAGACAGCCATGGTCTAGGGTTGGCAGGTGCCCCCTAGTCGGCTCCGACTCTCAGCGACCACATGTGCAACAGACGAAACACTGCCTGGGCCTGCCTCATCCTCAGACGTAGGCCGCAGGCACTGGGTCAATCTACCTCCTTGAGGGTCCTCCCTCTTTTGTTGGTTACCCTCCCAGGACCACGTAGGATGTCCTTTTCCAGGATATCATGTTGAAAGTTTCCGAGAGGAAGTCTTACCATCCTCCCTTTCAAGCATGCTGGCTATACTTCTTTCAGAGGGATTTGTTTGTTCTTTTAGAAGTCCACAGAACTTTCAGTATTCTACACCAACATCATGATTCAAATGCATCAGTCTTTCTGTAGTCTTCCTTGTTCATGGTCCAACTTCCACATGCCTAAGAGGCGCCTGAAATTCCCAGGCCATGAGTCAAGTACAGCTTAGTTCTCCAAGTGGCATCCTCACTCCAACACCTTAAAGAGGTCTTGAGTTGCAAATGTGCCCAATGCACCATTTGATGTGTTGGCTGCTGCTTCCATGAGCATCGATGGGAGATCCAAGCAAGATGAAAACCTTGACGACTTCAATCTTTTCTCCTTTCATCATGTCGTTATCTCCCAGTCCAGTAGTGAGGATTTGAGTTTTCTTTTTATATCAGTATAGAGTTACAATCTACACTGAAGAATGCAGTCTTTGATTTTCATCAAAGTATTTCAAGTCTGGCTAAGCCCCGGTGGCGTAGTGGTTGAGTGCGGGACTGCGGCCCACAGGCTTGGCAGTTCAAATTCAGCAGCGGCTCTCCAGGAGCAAGGCTGGGTAGCTCCCATGACCACCAGAGGGCAGTGATTACCCCCCAAAAAAATACTTCAAGTCCTCATTTTCAGCAAGCAAGGTTGTGTCGTCTGTATATTACCACAGCATATTAGTAAGCCTTCCTCCAATCCTGACAACAAGTTCATCTTCAAAGGGTAGGAGTATAGAATAGACGGCCCGCCTCCAGACTCATAGGACCTTCCCAACACCACCAATTCAGCAGCTATGAGTCTGGGCCATGTGTTGGACCAGGTTGACTAGAGAAGCAAATGTGTATAAGAAAGAGGTTTCTAGCTGAGCCCCAGTGGCGCAGTGGTTGTGTGCGGGACTGTGGCCCACAGGGTTGGCGGTTCAAATCCAACAGCAGCTCTCCAGGAGCAAGGCTGGGCTTCCTATTCCCACCAGGGCAGTGATGCCACACACACACACACACACACACACACAAGAAAGAGGTTTCTATCAAAGAGCAAGTATATGTTGAAAAAAATACCCCAGCTCAATCTGGATCAAGTCCTTATATTAGCCCATATGTCTGATATCTTCAGGCTCACATGTAGCTCATGCAATGACGTCAAAAGCAGGAAGATCACATGTCAGTGGGTGGAAAGTCCTGTGGCTCCAGGGGCAGTGGGAGCACTTCAGCATGGGTGCGGGTCTCCATGGGGCTCCTCCAACTCTCTGAATGTCTTGCCAGCAGAAAGATAAAGCAGTGTGTATCCCTCCTCCAAGTAGAAAAAGAGGAAGCTTCCAGAATCCTCATGAGAAGACCAAGCCCACAAGGAGGCCTCATCAGGCTGTGACCTGATTGATAGGCTAGCCTCTACCCCTTCACTCTCTTCATCAAGTTGCCATGAAACGGGAGTCCAGGAATTTAAGTGACTGAGGGCTCCAGGGCTGTGCTCTGAGATCTCCAGGCCACAGGGCCCACTTTCAGTTATTCATTCAGACCAGTTATTCGTTCCTCCCTGGGAAACAGGAGACTCCTCAACTGCTGATTTGAGCTCAAGGTTTCCCTAACAACCTTGCTGGGTCTGCCTTAGAGTCCGCCACATCTGAAAGGCAGCCATCCAAACCTCCTCCCTTCTCTCTTCACAGGACTCCCAGCTTTCTCCAACCTCCTCCTCACCTTCTCTCACAAACTTCCCCTCTAAGGACACCCCTCTGTATGGAGAATCTTCTTTGGGGCCTGCTTCTCAGGGGACCAGAGTAACTCAGCTGTCACCTTGCCTGTATCTCTAACAATTATCCAAATGATAGTCTACTTACATACGACCGTATGAAGATGAGGACAATCCCGTAAAGCAGCAATATGATGAGAGAAACAAACAGCACTCCATTTAGCACGGTGAAATCCAACTGCAGAAACACAACACCAGAACGACTCTGTGGTTAACTAGAAGAAATTCCGGGGGGGGGGGGGGGGGACATGTATTTTCTACACTATAGACTGAAATTGGTCCATTTGCTAATAATTGATCCTAGGCAGCTCAGAGACTCATGAAATCAATTAACCCCAGGCACTGAAAAATAGTACATAACAAGTATCCTTTGACTAGAATTTGACTGGAGAAGAAGGTAGGGGTACAGGTGACATGGTAGTAGTAACAAGTGATAATTTTT